>OZ020307.1:35550631-35792844 GCA_963971305.1 Arcuatula senhousia | reverse complement strand
CCAGTGTGAAGATTTTGATTTATTTTATTTTGACAGATATAAGTGTGATACCTGTCAGGCTTTCATTGTGGGTACCAGGATACATTGTAACCGATTTATTTTATTTTGACAGATATAAGTGTGATACCTGTCAGGCTTTCATTGTGGGTACCAGAATACATTGTAACCGATTTATTTTATTTTGACAGATATAAATGTGATACCTGTCAGGCTTTCATTGTGGGTACCAGGATACATTGTAACCAGTGTGAAGATTTTGATTTGTGTATTGGCTGCCACAACAAAGGATCTTTCCCTAAAGAGTCAGTTTTACCAAATTATTTTTATTTCCTACACAAGGTTATGAAAAAGCATAACTGTACCTATTCCTGTCCATCAACACTGAAGGCAGTTTTAAGTTACAGCATAAGTTATTTAGTTTGTCAGTCTATCACACAAAGATTGTGTAACTTATGTGGAAAATGAATAATATAGCTTATGTTAACAGCTTTCAAATGAATTTAAGTGTCAATTTTATGCTGTCAAGTGTTCAGAAGCATTAAAATAATAGTCACTACCATGAAATGCATTGTAAGGCATTGACATAATGATTCTACATGCTTTATTTTAATTTATTGTTGATGTTTTTTCAGACATGATGCTGATCATGATGTTACAAAATTCCCTCTGATTAAATGTAAGTACAAATGAAGTTGAAATTAGATTGTTATAGTGGTTATTACTGTGACAGGAACAATTTTGCAAATTTTACCTGAAATGTAGGCAAGAGTATGATAATTAGTATAGAGAGCAATGAGTAGGCTGTAAAATACATTGAAACCTGTTTGAATCAAACCCTTTTGTGACTGAAGAATTAATTCCATATTAATAAATGGTTGGTTAAAGGATATTTGAGGTTCAGCTTTTGAGTTTTTTGACATTTTTCGGAATCCTGTTTTTTTCTATCAAAATAAGGTAAAAAAAATTGTACGGTAACCCCAATTTTTCTTTTGTTTAAATTCGTCGTTACATCATTTATATCTTCTGGAGCACCTGAGTTCACTCTTGTTTCAACAGGAGTTCGCATTGTTGATTGATATTCAGTTATTTTGTGTTTCCATGTTTTACATGTTGTCTGTTTTTGTCCCGTTCTTGTTGGTGTTTACTGGTTTTGTCTCTGCCCTTTCAGACTTTTGACATTTGGAGACCCCATTGGTACCTCTGCTTCTCTCTTATACAAATTTATTTTAACATTTTGGTTTCATCATTTTCAAAGTCTCCTATGAACATCCTTGAATTGCATGGAAAGGAAAAATATGAACTTGCAAACCAGATAAGACAAACAGGATTTAGTTTACTCAGGGTTCAGTTTAGACAGTTTTCACTGTAGAATGATGTGTCATATTTTGAAAATAAAAAATGAGATGTTGATCTTTGTTTTTTTCTGTTATCCAATCAGGGCTCAGATGTTGTTTGGTCTGCCTTATCAAAAGATATGTTTTACACTAATGTAAATAAAATATTTAGAATCAATAAATTTATCAGTAATTAATGATTAAGAATTCATTTAAGTTGAATTAGACTTTTTGTAAAAGTTTGACTATTATAAGAATATGTATTAATTCACACATACTTTAACTTTTACAGTGAAAACCTCACCGAGTTCAGACTCAATGATTCAGGCTTACATCCGGTTACCTCAAAGGCATAATGTTTAAGTCCAAAAATGTTTACCAATCTGTTGATACATAAAACATGTTCTGTATTTTCACAGTGAAAACCTCCCAGAGTTCAGACTCCATGATCAAGGCCTACATCCACCAACATGCCTGGTTACCTTAAGAAGACATAATACAAAAGTTTACTCATATATAATGCTTATATAAGATACCTAATATTCTATCTTCACAGTGAAAACCTCCCAGAGTTCGGACTCCATGATCCAGGCCTACATCCACCAACATGTCTGGTTATTGTTCACTGTACAAGCTTTAGCCACTGGTGATATTATCCATAACAACAACCATTTTCCTGACGCAGATTATATCAAGCTTGCGGCAAATCTTCAAAGCCAGTGTATCGATGCCGTCACTCATTGTTTACAGCAAGTACCTGATGATGCTGAGGGTAATTGAACTCCAGTAGCACTAGCATTTCATAATATTAAAAACGAAAGAATATGGAATATGTGCCAGAAAGACACAATCCACATATTGAAATGATTTTGATAAATGTACAATGCAAAATTTCACTGCATGTGAAGCGCTTTTCTGGATTAACCTTCATCAGACACGCTAGGAGTAAAAAACTTGGAAAACCGATAGAACATTAGATTTGATAAAACAAAAAACAGAAACCAAAAATATTACAACAATGACCAAACAGATAAATTTATTATTATTTTTAAGAAATAGCCAAGTGTTGTCAAATTTTGGAAATATGTAAACTGTGTCTTTCCAACACATATTCCAGGACTCGAAAATATATAAGGACATACAACTGAATCACGGGGAAGCTTTCTACGGCCTCCACACGGCACTAAAGCCAAACTCATAAGTGATTTTTTTTAACATTCTATTTTTATCAAAGATAACTATAGATCAGTTAAATTCTTATTGACTGTATTTCATTTAATGAAAATCCTGGCAGGCAGACAGGCATTGAAAGTGTAAATTCATGTTTTCTATGAATTTTATAATATTTATGTCAAAAACATTGATACTCTTTGAAGGTATTTAAATTCACTTTAGAAATTGCTAACCATAAAAACTGTGCAAAATGTTAACCCCCCAAATCAGAACAAAATCTATTCAATGTGCACATGCACATGTTTAACAGACATTGCAATTTTCATATATCCAGGTGCACAATATTTCTTGGCCCAGGTGCGTCAATAAAGGGCGTTAAACACCAACACACACACACACACACATAATATTTCACTATTTAATCAATTACTCATTCCAAGTGATCTTCATTTATGTATTGTTAGATGGAAGCAAAGATCTGTTACAGGAAGGGAGATCGTTAGAACAGAGACAAGAGGAAGCATTTGCCATACATTCACAGGAGAGGATCATGGGATTGCTAGGTGCTATGATTCCTCAAGATTCTAAGGTAAAGTTTAAAGGGTTTATTTATTTATTTATAGGTTATAGAACAAATTGCATTACAAAAGCTCCCCTTCCATGTAAAACCATGCAAGCTGTAAGACTATGATATGAATTTTATGCATTTACTTTTGTATGTCCATACAATGTTTGATATGTAGAAGAAAATGAGATGTGGAATAAGTGTACGCGACACAACCTACATTATAAACGTAAATTTAAAATATCCATAATATGTGTTGTTAATATTACATTCATATAGACAATTAGGTGTAAAGTAATAGGTGTTCCATATCTTACAGATCAACCAAGTTGATCTCTATTGGACTATTGGTACTTGAACAGCTTAGATTGATAGACCCCTACAACCCTATAATTTTTATTTTGATCATTCCTCCTTAATACTCATAGAATTCTAAGACTCTAGTATGAGCAATTTAACACTATGGCTGGGTATTGTTTGAGGATTTCTTCTTCAGGTTTATGCAAGTCTTTTGAAAACTTGGATTGACCATAATATTGTTCATTAGCATACAATTTTTATTGATATATTTCTTTTATATTATAGACAGCTTTACCAGGTGTGACATTTAATTTCTCTACAGTAGAATTTATACAGCTACTCTTCAAAATAGCCAAGTAAGTTCAATATATATAATGAAATGATATGGGAAGATTTTAATAATCTATGTCCCTAGTATTTTTCCTCTAAGATTTGAATAAATAAAGAAGGTAAACATTTGGTGAGATGATCTTCAAATATAGTAGTTAAAAACAAAAGCCAATGAAAAAAGAAAGTCAGCCATTCATAACTGCAGCTCTTCCAATACTGCCTGATTGATATAGTTTAAAGTTCAAATGGAGATTTGTATGAAATTTTTTATTGCTCTTTGCTACTTTTACATCTTCGCTAGCCAAGGGTTACGATCAGCTATCTCTCATCTAGGGTGAAGATGAGAGGTAGCGAATCGTAACCCTTGGCTAGCAAAGATGCTACTTTTAGGGATAGATAATTGAAGTTGAATTTGGCACAATATGGATTATGATTTGGAGCTGGAAGTATAATCATTGAGATAACTCACAGTTGTGATTCTTTCCTTAATTATGAAAAGAATTTTATTTGAAACTTATTATTATTGTAGAGGAGAAAGTGGTCATGAAGTTAATACTCAACATCTTGCCATGGGATTGTTAGGACCATTGTTGAAAAAATCTTCTCCAAAGGTACTGTTATGTCACCTGCAACATGTTGCAAAGCAACATATAGGATTACTTTGACACTATCTGTCATCTTGTGGTGTCACAAAAATTTTTGTACCATTTTTCCAGGCAACTACATGTCACAGCTTCTTGATATGTGGCAGATAGCTTCCTTCAATTGTACTGTATGGTTTAAAGCGATTTTATGACTGTTATTCTTCTACTTCCTGTTCACTGCATATTTTAAGACGCAGGCGACATAGTGTAAGAAACAGGGTTTCTTATTGTCAGACATTTTTCACCCTGTTTAAGTATTTCATAACCTGGTACATGAGATGTCTTTTGGCACATGAATTATGTGTTGCAATAATAATTTTGTTAAGCATCAGTCAGAGTAATAGGAAGATAATAATCTTGATTTATAACCAGAGAAAGTTTGTCAATGTTTTTGTGCAATGTGACACCAAGTTTAAGGCCTGTACCATGGTTTAGCTTCATAGTTTTACCTTTTCAATTAAGGATCTATTGTTAAGGCACATTTTCATGCCAATGATATGATGCCTGTTCATATTTTATTGCTAGGAAGTCTTTTATAAAGCAGAAACAAGTCATGTTCATTTTTGTTGACATTTCGCCGGCTAAAATCATATGGGGAATGAAACGTATTTTAACATTGCACTTTATAAAGTTATTTTGTCGATCGAGTGTCACTCTAAAGATACCAGAAGTAAATCAATAATTTATAGACTGCCGGCCGCTCATTTTATGAAGTAATTGAAGGGCAAGTAAGGAACTATTTTATGTCGTATTTTTGATAACTTGAGTGAATTATTTTATGTATTGTTACGCACGTCAAAAGTGGTGTCGGGACGTTAATCTAACGTTTCTGGGAGAAATTTATATATGAATCAACTTCGGGATTAAACTAGAGTAAAAGGGCAAGCAGAGGACAAGCCCGGGCAACCAATTTATTTGGATCTGACGTCTCTTGGATCACTATAGTTCCGGCTACGGAAAAAGGACAAACGCTGATTGGTTGATGACGTCATGTAACGTCGCAGACTTGTATAAAAGCGAGCGAGCACTTCACAATGGCAGATAGCTGAACGTCTCTCCAGCGGCAAACAGCACCTTGGAACAAGGAACGTAAGGGACGGTGCTTTGGATAGAAGACCACAAGACGTTAACATTAGAGGATCATATGGAAACATTTATACAAAAGAAGCTATCAAGGAAATTATTAGCGTAACGTCAATAGTATGCCAATCCAGCAGAAATAGGGAGCAAGCTATCACACATTGGATCTTGGACTTGGAGGACGCTAGGAACATAGGATCTCGGGACCTTCACTCGGAGGACTTCTAGGAACATTGGATCTTGGACTTCGGACCTTTACTTGGAGGACGCTAGGAACATTGGATCTTTGGCTTTGGACCTTTACTTTGAGGACGCTAGGACCATTGGATCTTTGGCTTTGGACCTTAACTTGGAGGACGCTAGGAACATTGGATCATGGACTCGGAACCTTTACCCTGACGACGCTAGAACACAAGCCACCAAGCATTGGATCTTGGACTATGAACTTTTACTAGGATTATTGGATAAGGAAACTTTAGGACATGGACTCATGATCATTAGCTGTCAGAGGACTGGAACATAAAGGACTTCTGGACAAGGGACTCTCAATTAGAAAACACAGAAATCACATAACAGACGTTATAAGGAAGACGGATCCTTAGCTTTATCTCGGGGCTTGGATTAACTTAACACACAATACTTTAAGAAGGAAAGGAACCCTAATAGAAGAATGCCGCTGCCGCTGGAGAGGATGACCTAAATCATGGAACCATCATGCGCTATCTCCCAACACGTCGGACACCACCTTTGACTATTTCATGTCATATTGTAAACTGTATGGATATACATGTCAACATAATTAACGTTAATAAATAATCATTTGTTTGAATTACAGTCTCCATTATCTTTAAAGCCTCTTGATATACTTAACAAGTTAGTATGATTATTGGTCCTATCATTCGTAAACCGCCACGGTCGTGTTGCGGACAGGGCACGGCCGAGGTGGCTTACAATTTGGTGTCCTATGTCTTCCATGGAAGACTGCCATTCTAGTTTATAATATGTAAGTTTCATTTTCTTTGTTTTGCACTCTACAAAAAACTACATATATCAGCCTCTACTTAAAAATCCAAGATTTAAACCATTTCCTGTCACCAATGTGACCGATGTGCTGTTGTACAATTAGCTCCAAAACTAAAATATAATGTATTTGATTCATTTGATTCAAAATATTTAAAACCTCTCATTGAGAGTGGGGAAAAGCTATATTTTTACTTTGTTTATCTATCTACAATTTTTTGTGAATTTTTAAACCCCCACTCATAAGAGAGAGGGCTAAATTGCAATCACCTCCGTCTGTCCGTCCGGTTCAATTTCTCTGCCTCTACTGGATGGATTGGTTTCAAATTTATTACACAGCTTCAGCATGATGAGTTATACTGTGCCTCCTCTTTTCAGGTCAGTCCATCATCTACTTCCTGTTTTCGAAGCTGATCTAGAGGGGGTATGCTTTGCACGACTTAGTGCAACCCCTGGTTAAACTTCAAAATGTTCTATATTAGAATTCGAATAGTATTTATTGTATAAATCCATTGTATATTTGTAATTATTTTGCCATTGTCAATACTCTAATTTATTTTGAAAAAATGTTTTTAACTTCATTTCAGATTGCAGATGAAGCTGTGATCAGTAAAGACTGGACTAGTGATGCAGAAGGACAAAAATCTATCAAATATCTCTTCTCTTTTGGAGCTAACTGTCTGGAAAAGTAAGTATTGATATGTAAAATCATTGATACTTAAAAGAGGAAGGCAAAAAATATGTATATAGAGAGAGCAGTATCAGATGAAGACCCTAAAAAGTCTTACATTTTTATGCCCATCCTACAAGAGTAGAAGGCATATAATGTTTGGGTTCATTTGTGGTACATGTATGTCCAAAATCAGTATTATGTCTTTTGGAAGTATTATTTTTTCAAACATTTTGTTTTGATTTTGCTTGATATTTTAGTACATGTTCATAAATGTTGTTGATTACTACATGTATTGATTTCTCTTTTCAAAAAAATTAAACTACAGGTACATGATAATAGTAGTATTTGAGATATAATTTTACTTACACCTCTACCATTATCATTGTAAAGCAACCCTATTTATTTTTAGATGGGGATTAGAATGGGCCTGTTCAGTGGCCAGAATCCTTCAGAGTCTATACATATCTACAGAATGGAAGATGGTCATCCACAGACATTTGACAGATTGTGTCTTGTCTATGACTGACAAGCCTGACCTACAGTCTATATTTGCCCTGTTTGTCATGGCTGGATTCCCAGAGGTAAAATATGCAGAGATTATATGATTATAAAGAAGTATTTTTCCTGTCTATCACAGACAAACTTGACTTATCTTTGCCATGTTTGTCATTGCTGGATTTCCAATACACATGTACTAAAATGAAAAGACAAAATATTATAATAGTGAAATATTGTTTTGTCAATGACAGACAAGCCTGACCTACAGTCTGTTAATGGCTGGGTTTCCAGAGTTAATATATGCAGAGGACATTTTTTAAAGTGAAATTATCATATAGGTTTGGAATAGATAATAACAACCAAACCAGACTAACAGTCTGTAATTGCTCTGTTTGCCATGCCTGCAGTAGTGTAGCTTCCATTGAGGCAATGAGGCAAATGCCTCACTAAATGAAAATTAAAAAAAAATAAAAATGTGAGAGAAAAAAGAGGGAGAAAGAGGAAGAGAGAGAGAAAGAGATACACCACGAAAATAATCAATGCGGGTTGGCGAACATTGCAATTTACCGGAGAATCTCACGTATCGTGACTGTCGTCCCTAGGATATAAGCGTAAGAAAAGTTTGAAACGCGGAAAAAACCCAAAGTTTGAACAAAAGGCCCACTAAAGTTAACTACAATGCTCAGGGGTACAACAGGTAGTAACCTCAAAAGACAGTCACAGTTCAAAATCTCCGTCAGAGTCCGAGGCCGAAACTACTGAATCGACAGGGGAAGCCAGTGCCACTGAAGGTAAATTTCACGTTTTGGCTGACGGATATCGTTAGAACGGGGTCTCATCCTGTATTTATAATACAAAAATGAAAAAAAGCAAATTTCCCGTCTTCCCATTGAAATAATTCCCCTCCTTTTTGGTTGTTGATCCGTAACAGGTTTTTGTAACTCTTTTCTCATAAATTCTTAGAAAATGCGGTGTCCTATAATTTTCGCCTTTTCGGTTTGTCTGTCTGTCCGTCCAAAACCGCAATTTCGTGTGAACAATTAAACAACAAAAAAACTATATGAAGTAGGGATGGCCTTCGTCAGATTGTCTGTCTGTCCGTCCAGGTAAACACTAAAACTAACATAAATTATATGAAGTAGGGATTGCCTTGTCGGTTTGTCGGCCTGTCCGTCCAGGACCACAATTTCGTGTGAACACTATTTAAAACTAAAAAATCAATACCATTAATTTGAAGATTCGTACAGCATATTTTACACTTCCGTTAAGAACATATACATGTATAAACTTAAATTTTTCACAAACGGGAACAATCCGACTTTGTCCGCATAGAGTTTGTTATTTTTATCTCCCATACAGCCAATAGGGTAAAATTTTGCTTACAGTTTTACAGTGGTCTAAAATTGACTCAAGAGAGTTCCTCTATGTCTCGTTTGTTTTCTTGTTGTCTTTGTCACAGGTTCACTCCTCAGATTATTACCCAAATGTATACCGGTATGTATTTTTTGACTTTTGCTCACGATGCCAGTTGGGTCCGTCCTATGCGAGAGGTCGTTTTCGGCAAATTGCCAAAATGATGTGCATGCAAATGAGTTTTTTGCGTAAAGGGAACTACACGCCTGATGAGACGACTTAAACACTGGAGCCGTTCCATCATGAAAGACGACAGGCTCGCAGGTCTAGCCTGCTTGTACATACACCGGGACATTTCCATTTCCAAAAGAGAACGTTTTGAAAAAAAAATGACAGCGCCAAGAAACGTAGGCAGGGGCCTCTTCAATTTTAAATGTCACACTTCTGTTTTATACACGGTTACAAAGTTTGAAAGTCATGGTCACAACAGTGCTAAACTTTAAGAAAATATTACATCTAAATAAAGTGAATGTATTAGCATTCTCTTGATTTTATCCGTCTGTCTGTCAACACAAACACAAAAGTTAGAAAAGAAGTGCAGAGCTGAAATTTTACACTGTCATTCACTCACTGTCATTTGAAGATTTGTATAGTCAACTTTTATGCAAGTCCATTGAAATATTGCAATAAAAATAAAAAAATGCCAAGCGGATCATAAATACCATTTTTTTCAAAAGTTTTACCTCATCATTTTCTTAAATTAAAGCCAGAAAAACGCGTCTCTGGCGTTCTAATAGAAAAAAAAATTCTGGATGGGGCAAACCCCCCCAGACCCCCCCCCCCAAAAAAAAATATGTTCGCCTCGCTTCGCCTCGCTTCGCTCGGCGAATTGCCTCACTAAATATAAGAGGCAAGCTACGCCCCTGGCCTGGACACCCAGAGGTTAAATATTTAGAGAAATAAACTTGTAGACAACTTTTATATCAGGGTACTGTACACAGGCATGAAAAAAATCAATAGTTTTCTCCTTGTACATTTAAACAGTTATTATCAAACACATAAAAAATGAGGAAATCATTAACTTGTTTAGTAATTTTAATATTAGCGTTATGTGTGTATAAAAAACCTCTTGACATACATGTATTGTTAAATATAAAAAGCATGATGGAAAAAGTATGAGTGGAATTAATTTCTACATGTATAAGCAATATTTTTAACTATTGATATTCTCATTTCCACAGGTACTAACAATAGGTACATTGGTAAACTTCAGTAACATAGGAACAGAACAGACAGGTGTTGTACTGAAACATTTCCCAGATAAATACCAGACACTCGTCATTGATATCAAAACAAGGAAAAGACACACAGTAAGATATAAAAGTTTTTTCTGGTACATGTACTGTCAAACTTTTGTTGCAGCCAAGATTTCTTCAACAAATTTTGCCAATACAGAAAATACAACTGGTCATGTAGTTAAGCATAGATTATGATGACTTTCTTTCTAAATATCTTATCACTTGTGTGTTGAGTGTTTTTAAGGCCCTATATCAAAGTGAGAGGGAGCTAGTTCGCTTTCACCTTGTCTGTCTGTCATCCTGGGTGTCTGTCCATCCTCAATTTTTGCAAACTCTAAAATTCTGAATATTCAAGAGGTACAGATCTGACATTTCACACAGAGATAAAAAAAATGTCATTTTGATATGTCCAAATTGGAATTGTAATATATATATGTTTGATACAACAAATATTTGTCTGTGGTGCACATTCAAACTTTGTGAGTTTTCAAGTTTCAAATAGTATTTTGCATATTAGCTGTATGTCAATTATAAGAGATCTTCCTTTTTTTAGGTAAATGACAAATTTATTGACTGTCTCAGCATGGTGACAGAAGTCTGGGACACAGATCACTTCAGCGTTTTTATACAGACTGTTAAGAACATTGCTGCCAAGATCAAATCTGATGAAGATATATCTGTTGAAGCTGTCTGGGTTTTGTCGCTAAGTTTGAAAGTCCTTAGCAACAACCTGAAGAAGTTGGGAGAATCTTTCTACGCCAGTGAATTCTTTGAAGCCAGTTTTATTCAATGTTTAGTTTATTTGTCCAGTAAAGGAACAGATTTTAGTCAACAGTGGCTTATCAAAGATTTAGAGGTAACACTAATAAAATACTTTTAGTTTGTGATTTCATATCCAAGCTGTAATGTTAGGTTATTCTAGAAACATAAACTAATATTTTGCTCATTCTAATTTTTCCGTCCCGATGTTTGCCAAGAATATAGAAAAAAAATATCATTGTGAAAAAAAAACAATTATTATGTAATTTAGAATGCTTAGATAAAATTTTAAATTATTTGTCACAAAGTAAAATGATGAAAATGCTAAAAAAAAAATTGTTTATGCATTTAGAACATGAGAAATTTTACATCTGGCTTTTTGTCCGAAAAAAAAGGGAAAACACAAAATTGTAAATACCAGTATGTAAATTAAACAAGAGGCTCCCAGGAGCCTGAATTGCTCACCTGCCATATGTGCCTGAAGTAAAGGTTATAAGGCAAAATCTATTTAACGTTGAAAGGGTCATAAGATTAATAAGGGGGTCATCTGACAATATGGTGGATCTAAAGGTGCTGATCACTTTTGTTCTCAATCAAAATCTAAAAATCTGTCACCCTTTTTGAGTTATTTGCAAAAAATGCAGTTTAATCTAATGTTCTATTTTTAGCCACAGCGGCCATGTTTTACAACCAATCAAAAATCCCCACATCAGTTCTATACACCTAATAATAATAAACAATAATACCAAGTTTGGTTCCGTTTGGACTTAAAGTGTCAGAGGAGTTAACATTTTCAATATAAGGAAATGCAGTTAAAATGCTCAATTTTGACGTTCCAAGGGCAATAACTCCTCAAAGGAAAGGTCCTACAATGTGACCCTGTTACAAATTTTGTAGATCTTGATGCGCTTAACAATATGCAATTTAAATTTCTCAAATATCTTGTATAGTTTTCAAGATATTGAGCTTAACAGGTGCAAAATTTGCAAAAAATCCACAAAAAGGGCAATAACTCCTACATGGGTTGTTGGATTTTCTTCAAAATTTCAGAGCTGGTAGATCTTGAGGTACTGATCACTTTTGTTCCCAATCAAAATTTTGAAATCTGTCACCGTTTTAGAGTTATTTGCAAAAAACTGCCATTTACCCTCATGTTCTATTTTTAGCCACAGCGGCCATGTTTTACGACCAATCAAAAATCCCCACATCAGTTCTATACACCTAATGCTAATAAATATCTATACCAAGTTTGGTTCCATTTGGACTTAAAGTGTCAGAGGAGTTAACGTTTTCAATGTAATGAGGAAATGCTGTTAAAATGCTAAATTTTGACGTTCTAAGGGCAATAACTCCTAATAGGAAAGGTCCTACAACGTTGACCCTGTTACATATTTTGTAGATCTTGATGTGCTTAACAATATGCAATTTAAATTTCTCAAATATCTAGTAGTTTTCAAGATATTGAGCTAAACAGGTGCACAATTTGCAAAAAATCCACATAAAGGGCAATAACTCCTACATGGGTTGTTGGATTTTCTTCAAAATTTCAGGGTAGGTAGATCTTGAGGTGCTGATCACTTTTACCCAATGCCAGAATTTTGATATCTGTAGCCGTTTTTGAGTTATTTGCAAAAAAACTGCATTTTACCCCTATGTTCTATTTTTAGCCATGGCGGCCATGTTTTATGACGAATCAAAAATCCCCACATCAGTTCTAAGCACCGAATGCTAATGAACAACCATACCAATTTGGGTTGCAATTGGACTTATGGTGTCAGAGGAGTTAACATTTTAAAAAGTTTACGGACGACGGACGGACGATGGACGCCAAGTGATGACAATAGCTCACATGACCCTTCGGGTCAGGTGAGCTAAAAATAATAAATTAAAAAGTTTAAATTGAAGAAAAGGTTACCAATAGGGTGTTGATTTTTTCATTGTAAACTACACCTTTTGTTTTCATAAATGTATCTCAATCTTTTGCCCATTAGCTTTAATGCAAAAAAAGATTTTTATCATGGGATTTTAGAAAACTAAACAACAGATTTTACTTTTGCCTTATAAAACAAAACATATCATGTGACATAACATTCGCTAATGTTTCGATCAAAATTTTTCTAACTCATTTCAGGTCTTGTCTTTAATGCTTTACACAGACGGTGTCAACAGTAACAGCAAGAAAGGTCGACATCCATCTTTCCCAGAACCCCCTTCAATGGTAACCAAAAAGTCCAAGGACAAAAAATCCTCATCAGATGACCTTGACAAGGAGAATCTTCTTCCTTCTTCTTCTTCCTCTTCATCTATTTCATCGGACTCGTCAGATGATGACAATGATGACGATGATGACAATGTAGCAGACGACACTGATAATGAACAGGTCAATGTCATGTTTCCAGAAGCAGATGATGATACAAAGGGAATGTTTAAGGTATAGTTGTTGAAGAAAGATATGTGGAGTAATGTATGTAATAAGATGGTTAAGACACTATCTAATGAGCTCATAAGTTGAGACATACATTTAACTTAGCTAATTTAAGTTTTAATAATCATAGGAAACTCATTTTCAAGAAACATCCTCTTTAAAATATAAAGTTAATACAAATTACAAACCATTAAACTTCAACATTACTCTGAGCTTGGAAGATGTCCTTTTACATTAAGACTATTATTACCTTTATAACAAAAGTGTGTAGACTGTAAAGGGCACTAATTGTACTGTACGTTCATGAAAAAAAAATCCTTCTTGTTATACTTTTATTGGACAGATTTCATGGAATGAAAAATCCAGGTTATGAAATGGTGAATGTAGGGCGATGGGCGGGCGGATGTGTTGGCTTGGAAGAAATTTGTGCAACAGTTTATCAGCAACTACTTATCTCAGCATATTGATATTTGGTATACAGCTTCAGGATGGGGTCCCATAAAGTGGGATTTAATTTCAGGTCTGTCTTTCCTACTTCCTGTTTAATGAAAGCCAGCCATTTTTTACTTTGACAGATTTTTTTATTTCTATTTTTAGTTTTTCCACACAGACTGTCAAGTTCCATTAGATGTACTAAGAGCCATTTATGAAATGCACAATAAGATTACATCAGATTGTTATAAAGCATTGATAGAAAAGTAAGCTATGAATAAAAATTAGCTACTTCAAAGTAATTTTAAGTTTGATAAAATATTTTGTCACCATGTACCAACTATTGGCATAATTATTAAAGGAAGTAAAAACAGTTGTGTAACAGTTGAAGCCTTTTATTGAGGATTTAGACAAAAATTAAAATTGTTAGTTAATGCATCTCAGAATTACAATACCATAGAATATTTTCACATGCATAATAATATCTATTAATCTTTCTAAAAACTAATATGAGGAAATTATAAGGTTCAATCTTTATTTACAGAATTCTAAGGTAAATCACATCGAATAAGGCTAAAATAACTCAAAGCTTTTTACCATGCTGATCTTTATCAGCATGGTAACATCTTTTCTTCTAAAATGGGAGCTTCAAATGTTCTTTGAAATATAAATTGATTGTTTGATATAGTCTAAAGGCTGTTTTAACACAATCTCTTCTTGAGAATGTTTATGGATATAATTCTATTCTTTAATTAATAGCTGTATTTGTCAAAAATTATAAAATGTATGTATGTTCCTCATATCTATATTGTGATATATTTTAGAGATAGCATAAGATAATTACTTGGAAAAAGCCTTGATGGAAATTCAGTGACATCATCCTATGCAAACTTTTCAATTTCTTGCATCAGCTGTCCTCTTTTTCATTGCATTAGTTTTCTTCCAAAAACAATTTATATGGTATGCAACGAAAATTTAATTACAACAAAGTTCTGTCCAATTGTTTTACAACCTGACTTACTGGTCAGAGAGAAATAATTTGACAACTTTCGTCATACAGATGCTAATGAACAGAATGCCTGCACTTTTTACTATTGATGTGTTTTTTTTTTCTTCTTGATTAGTACACATGTCCTCGAAGAGGTAGGGCTTTTAGACCCTATTTTGTTTTAGAATTTTGGAAGTTTGTAATTATACCCCCACTTCGAAGAAGAGGGGGGGTATCCTGTTTTACCCTTGTCTGTCCATTCGTCTGTCTGTCTGTTTGTCCGTAACAAAATTTCCATCACAGTTTTCTCAGCAACTACTTGACGTAGTGGTCTGATATTTTGCATATAGCTTTATCCTATAGTGCCATATGGTGTATAGCAATTTTATGTTCCTAGGTCATCTACTTCCTGTTTACTTAATACTTAGGTTTTTGCTTTCAGTGAACATAGATGCAAATGTTATGGGATAATTGATATTGTAAAAGCGGGGTTATAACTAGTGAGCTCACAGATATATCTTGTTATAGGAAATTTTAAATTAACAACCTTTGTTTCAATGAAGTCTTTGGCAGTTTAAACAATTTATATATTCCCCTACATAATCAAAAGTTGCATTAAACTTAAGCTTTTAAATACGGTATCTTCATAATTTTTTCAGTTTGGAGAGTTCTAAACTTCAGACCACAGATGATATAATGAAAATGGCCCTAAAATGGTAAGTTATGTATTAGACAAAGCTTTTTCAGGGGGTCCTGGGGGACCGTTAATCAGCCCCATTCCCAATGGAAAAAAAAACCTATATTTTCCCAAATTTACTATCTACTTTCCCAATGTTTTTTTATTTTTACCAATATTTAATTCTTGTCCGTGTCCAAATTTCCATAAAAGCGAAGTCCGGTCGAAAAATATTTATTGTTTACAAAACAGTTTATACGGGTTCCAATATGGTAGGTGTATTTTGGGAAACCACTTCCTGTTTAAATCATGATAACATTTGCGCT
Source organism: Arcuatula senhousia (assembly GCA_963971305.1). Lineage (NCBI taxonomy): Eukaryota > Metazoa > Mollusca > Bivalvia > Mytilida > Mytilidae > Arcuatula > Arcuatula senhousia. Next base: position 35,776,970 of record OZ020307.1, on the reverse strand, counting down.
TTTATACAATGAGGAATGACTACGATGGTAATCATGCATCTGAGCGACAATAATATAATCAACAACCACATCTGTAAAAAGAGGATTTTCTGTCATGAACCTTGTGTGCAATCCATTTCGTGCATCAATGACACAGAACACTCTTGACAATATAATGCGTATTTGTATCGAGTGAAACCCAAAACTATAGAGGCAGATTAAGATCTGCTAGTAGATCAGTTCAGAGACAAAAAAAAATAAAATGCTGGACTTGTAGATTTCCTTAATGGCTTGAACCTTCATTTCAAATAAACATAGACGATATTGAGATATAGATGTCATTATTGTTATACCCCCACTCGTAAGAGAGGGGGCTATATTGCAATCACCTTGTCCGTCCATCCGTTTGTCCGTCTGTCCGTCCGGTTCAATTTTTCGTAACAGATTTCTCGGCTTCTACTGGATGGATTGGTTTCAAATTTGGTACACAGCTTCAGCATGATGAGTTATACCGTGCCTCCCCTTTCCAGGTCAGTCCATCATCTACTTCCTGTTATTCCCGCCGACTTAGACTTTTAAGGGTAAAAATTTGAAAAGTGAAATTTTTCGTAACAGTTTTCTCGGCTTCTAATGGATGGATTGGTTTCAAATTTGGTACACAGCTTCAGCATGATTAGTTATACCGTGCCTCCCCTTTCCAGGACAGTCCATCATCTACTTCCTGTTTTCTGAGCTGACTTCGACTTTTTATGGGTAAAACAAAGACAATTTTTCGTAACAGATTTCTCAGCTTCTAGAGAAGGGATTGATTTCAAATTTGGTATACAGCTTTAGCATGATGAGTTGTACCGTGCCTCCCCTTTCCAGGTCAGTCGGTCATCTACTTCCTGTTTTCTGAATGGCCGAGTGGGGGTATGCTTAGCACGACTTAGTGCAACCCCTTATTTTTATTTACTTTATATTGTGTAGATTGTAGAACTTAAGTTTAACTTTCACATAAGTCTTACTTTTAAGCAAATTTTCTAAAAATGGAAGGTAAAGTATTTAGATTTTTAACGAAAAAAAGTTGCTAAAATTTCCCAATTGACTTTAAGTGGCTTTTCCCAAATAACCCTGAAAAAGCCCTGTTAGAAAAAAAAGTATCAGATCTACCAAACTTGTCACTCAATGAGTATTTTTTTCTACTCATAGAAGATAATGAGGTGTTGAATAAGTGTATTTGACACAACCTATATGTTTAAATGACAATTTAAAAATCCACATTTGAAATCAATCAGTCACCTTCAATGTGAACTGTTTAAATTCCAAATTTGTTAACACTCTAATGTTCTTTCTACTCCAGACATACATGTAGGTTGATCTTCCAGTTAAGCATTTTTGGCTCATTGTTCAATGCTCTTCATTTTCATATAGCATTTGGCATTTTAAACGTTTTGAGTACATAGCCTCTGATGAGATTCAATGTGATTGAAATGTGCATCAGGTATAGCAAAATTTAAAGTAAAATAAAGTTATTTTAAAATTTGTTGTACTAGATGCTTTAAGTTTATTTAACTCATGATTTGCTTTATGTAGGGGAGGCAAATTATCTGGATCTACTAAGGAGCCCCCAGCTACTACTGCAGACCCAGAAAAATTAATTGATACAGGGATATACTATCATCCTACCTTACAAATGCAGAATAAGTAAGCATTTTAAATCTAGATTCAAGATAATTGTAGCAATCTTTTCTTTGATAGAGAAATCTTATTATGCACCACATATGGCACCAGGACTTTTTGGAGGAAATAAAGTTTTACTCATACTGACTATATACTGGTTCAGATTTTTTGTTGAGCTGACTCAGAAAAAATTATGAAAAGGGTTTCATACAAAACTATGTTTAAGGATGGTCACTCCTGAACTTTTTTATATCAAAGATTTTATAATTTGTGATGGAAATGAAAGATTATTATCCACTTTATTGAATGACATAAATAAAATAAAAGTTCAGTTTCCTTGTTTCCTAGATATATGATGTCAAACATTTGGCAGGACTTCTCTAGATTTTTCATAACATTAACATTGTGATGTTTTGGGCCTTAAAAGCCATGAGGTTGTATCAAGATTTTCAGGAAATTTATACAACTGGGCTTTTTGTTCTCTACAATCAGATTATGTCATTAAATGCAGGGGTCATAGTGCAAGAAATTTATTCAGTTTTCAAAGGTTAAATCTATAGGAGTTCCAAAATCTGACTGAAATTCTTAAACATGAAGAATGACAATCCTTACAGCAAGTTTTATACCTTTCTACTGCCTCTATCCATGATATCTATTTACTGTTTCATATTCAACATAAGCCTTAAAAAACGTGAAAAAGGTAAAATATTTTTAGGCTGAAGAAATTTTTCAATCAAGTGCATAAAGAGCCCTTTCTGACTGAGTTAAATTTTTAGTTTAAGACCATCTGAATTTCTTCACTCCCCTGTATAAATTTTTTTCTAAGTTTTCTATTATAAGATCATCTGAATTTTTTCACTCCGCTACATAGGATTACATGTATTTACCGTTTATACCCGTTTTGGTATTTGTAATTTTGAAACCACCGGGCGATTACCGCTGCTGGTGGACCAAAGGTCCCCGAGGGTAATCATAAGCCTGGTAGTCAGACTTGTCTGACACGATTCACCATAAAATTTCTAATATTTTTGTTGCTGAAATTTCCGATTTTTAAATTTTAAATTGTTTAAAACACCAGGTTTCTTTCCTTGTAATGCACATGGTCGATATCCTCGGTTCTGGATTTGGCTTCCTTGTTCGAACGTTTTGGTTTTGAGTACTTTTCGTTTTCAACAGTTTGAATTTGACCTTCCAATGTTTTGATTTAAATGCTACTGATGAGAGGTTACTCCTTGAAATATTGATATATAGCATATCCAAATTAACTATTTATACCCGCGTTTTGGTATTTTAATTTTGAAAACTTTTAAATCAAGATCTTTAACATGATAACATGCTATTATTCTTATGTTATTAGAATTCCAGAAAAAGCTAAAGATGAATCCAACTCTGAAGAAACAAAATTGATGAGCACACCTGACAATGACCTTGAAGATGACATTCAAAAAGAAAAACGTAGCAGAAGTGCCGAACTCTTGAAAAAAGAACTTGAAAAACAAGGAAAATCAAGTTCTAGGGAATACCTGTACAAAGTTAACATGGCCATGGCTGTTCTGTATGCTAGACAGGTTCTAAGAAAGCTGCTTGCCCATTGGCCAGATTCTGCACCAGTAATAACAGCCGATCTATTAGGTTGTAAAAATGTTCATGACATTCCTTGTATACTGGATCTATTGAATAGATCAGAAACTAAAGATGTTTTTCAGATTGTAAGTAAAAATATTGATGAAAAATATAATTAATGAAAATATTTACATATTTCAAACGTTAGATAGTCAACAATATAGTCAGTGATCCTTTTCATAAGGTATGTAAATACTACATTTATTAGCCATAGCAGCATCTGTTGTATCAAAAGTTTTATGTTTGTTATGCAGGCAGTAAATAGTTGAATATATGTACTGATACAGTATTCATTTAGCTAGAATAACTAAATTACAAGTTAGCGCATGAAAAAAAGGTCTATGCAAATACAAAAAAATGTAACTATGATACAAATGGAATTTCCATCTTATTTTCAGGTTGTTCAAAAAGTAATAAAGCACAGTGACAAAGAGAGCCTTATACCCATAGCCTGCACTGCTGCCCAATTTATGGAAGAGATTACCATGTCATCCATAACAAAACAGATAAATGCAGATAATTATAAAAATGAGAGCTCTGCTCCTAAAAGTGTGAAGGAGAAAGTTCAGATTCCAGGAGCTTCACGATTACAGATATCCTTCGATAGCAGGTTTGTTTTATGCCTGGAAGCTTATTTTTGGCCAAATTTCACGAATTGAAAAATCAAGGTTATAAAATGGTGAATGTCGGGTGAGCAGGCGGCAGGTGCCGTGCTGGTGGGGAAGAAATTTCGTAACATTTTTCTCAGCAACTACTGATCACAGCCTCTTGATAATTGGTATACAGCCTCAGCGTGGGGTCCCATAAGGTGGGATACGATTTCAGGTATGTTGCTCACCTACTACCTGTTTAATGAAATCCAGCCATTTTTGACGTTGACAGATTTCCAATATACATGAGTTAATGAAAAAGATAAGTTTGTGGATTCTTAAATTCGTGGTTCTGAAATCTTTAGTTTACAGACAAATGTAAAATTCCCTTTTCTTTTGTTGATCAAAGACATCCACAAAAACCAAGAAAATTGATACCCCAAAAATAGAAATGAAACCACAGTATACCCATTTTTAGCATTGATCATTCATGTGGTTTTGTGGACAGAGTGAAACAAAGAAGCATTTTAAAACTCACCTTATTCTTTTTTCCAGATGTTCATTAAGACAGAATGAAGATATTTTAACTATTGCCTCCTCAGAGGACCTACAACAGAATGCCAAAGTATTTACTGGGACATCATCCAGCTTTGCCAACTTTGAACTTCAAGGTAAGGTCTTTGCCCTTGATTAATGTTTGTCTTCAAACAAAAGTATTGAATGTAATATTTCCGCTATGAGATAACAAATGTTAACATGTAATCATGTATAAGGAATTGATATACATGTAGATATTGGCTTAAGAGATAGCTCTTTTAATGATCTCAGAGCAGTTCCAGGCGATTTTTTTAAATATTGTGATGGCAACTTTTTATGTTGTTTATATTGTAGGCTGTGTCAGGTACACTTATTTAGCATCTCATTATCTTTTAGGTTTCAAATGAACAGCATTGTTTCAAGTAAGAACTTTATCTATATTTCTGTTTAAGGCAATATCTTATGGTATGAGTTTTCCAAGATGAACCACTTCCTGACAATACTGATTGTGGATGCAAAATAAAAGTGACTGCTGTCTCAACTCTAACCAGGGACAGCTTCGACAAATGTGACCAATTTTTGTTTATTTCTGTTTTAGGGGATACCCTTTTGTGTGAGTTTTCCATGAAGGATCAGTTCCTGACAATACTGATTACCAATGCAAGTTAAAAGTGACTGCTGTTTCAACAGCTCCACACATGTGATAAAACTTTTTTTTCTGATTTAGGTGATACCCTGTGGTATGAGTTTTCCATGAAGAAATCACTCTCTGATGAATCTGATTGGGGTTATAAGTTTACAGTGACTGCTGGATCAACCTTAACCAGGGAAAGCTTTGAGACAGGTTATGCCATACTGAATAATGTCTTCTCTACTGATCTGGCATTGTAAGTTATAGGTTTAAAGCTTGTTCATTTGAAGGGAAATAAAATCAATATGTAATGTAAAATCCCAGTTTTATTATACCCCCGCTTTGAAGAAGAGGGGGTGTCAAAGCGGAGGTGTACTGGTTTACCTCTGTCCGTCAGCATCATACCTTTTGTAACATTTTTCTCAGCAACTACAAATCACAGTGGCTTGAAATTTGGTATATGACTTCAGTATGAGGTCCTTTATTGCGAGTACCAAAAGAAGGTCGGTTGGATATCTACTTCCTGTTTACCAACTTAGTCAAATTTCAACATTACTGGTCAATTGCCAAAAAATTTTCTATCAGTTTTCTCAGCAACCACAAATCACAGTGACTTGAAACTTGGCATATGACTTCAGTATGAGGCCTTTTATTGCTAGTACCGAAAATGGTCTGTCGGATATCGACTTCCTGTTTACCGACTTAGTCAAACATTGCTGAAAAATTTTCTTTCAGTTTTCTCAGCTACTAAAAATCACAGTGACTTGAAATATGACTTAAGTATGGGGTCCTTTATCCTGAGTACCTAAATTAGGTCTGTTGGATAGATACTTTGTGTTTACAGACTTAGTCAATTTGGGGTTAAGCAGGGGTATATTGAGTGATTTGTTCTCAGATTCCTTTTTCATACTTTCCACCACTAAAGTAAATGTATATAAAAAATCTTAATGCATTAAAATTTTATCAGTCTCTTTCATTTTCATTTGGTTTTGCTAGTTTTCTGTTTGTCATTTTAAACCTTTATAGGTGCAATTTAACTTTATATGAACAATATTTCTTGCTTTAAGATGTTAGTATAACTTTATGTACAATTTACATAATTGTATAGGTAGTGTAATAAATTATGTATAATACTGTGGATTCATTTATTTTTGTGGGTATCAATTTTTGTGGTTTACTCATAAAAGACACTGCGTTTGATTCTTATTTTTGTGGTTGACTGTTATGCAAGTAAACCACGTAAATTGGTAACCCACAAATAATAATGAAACAACAGTAATCATTTTGGTATTTTTGTAGATGCCTGCCTTTGAGTGGATTGTGGCATACCCTGGTTTATGTAGCCACCAAACAAACTGGTGAAGACAGACTCAAGTCTATACAACTGATGCTTAAAATTATACACACACAACACAGGTACCGGTATATGAAACAATATTGAATTCTATCGAAAAGATGTAAATGTTCTAGATTATAGCTATTTTGTTTTTGTTTGGTGAAAGGATAAAATCATAATTGATAGATATATGATAGTTCCATTAAAAAATTTCCTGATTTTAGGTATCTTGAGTTTAAAACTATGTTCAAGTAGATCTTATAAAGCTTACATACCAATTTTTATTTCTGGGTGTTATCTATAAAGCAGTTTCCTTTAATTATAATATGTTGAATTTGTCACTGTTTCCAATAAAAATAAATGTTAAATATTTCATAAGTGCAGAATTAGTCAACCAAAATTACACTGAAAAAGACTTTTGGGTGAAAAAAAATTTGCATGACTGTAGGAAGTATAATTTCAACTTCATTTCAAAAAGTTCACTAACAAGTTTTTTTTGTGTTTTTGTTTTCAGAACAACAGCTGAGAGTTTGTCTATTGACTTAAGCTTACTGAAACCTCTATGGAATTTATACAATAGTAAAACCAAAGAAACAAGTGAATCTAAATCCTTAGTCTCACCTCTCACAAGAGCATTAACTGAACTTTTCCTACAAGTGGAGAACTTAGCTCTGGTATGTAAATAATCAAAGCTCATAATCATTTTATGTGTTTATTTATACAACAAAAATTTACATCATATTCTACATATTTAACTAACCTGTTCGCTAATCAAATTATTTATAATTATTATTTATTATTACAACACTTTTATAGCGCTTATCTAAAATGACATTACGCTAAGCGCTTTACAGAACATAAAATCACACAGCGAAAACAATAAAGTATATACACAAATATGCATATTACAAACATACTTTAAAATATTAAAAATTAAATTGGCATTGTAAAAGTAACAATAATATTAAGAGTTAAATGTACAGTATTAGTATAAATTGTAAAATATATAAAACCAGAATCATCGGAATATTATCACAAATAATAGTAACATCTCTTTATAGATAATGATAAAAAAATATATATTTGTATTTGTATGATATCTGCTCAAAATATGCTTATTCTGGTCATTATGGTCTGGACTTTGCTTTCTTATATTTATGATGATGACTGGCCTTTTTTATTGTTTGTTTCAGAAAACATAAAATCTTAAATGAAATAATATTCATTACATAAACTTAATTTGAGTTTTTCATAAGCTCTTTATTTTAATTATCTGTAAGTGTCATAAGCTGTCAAAAAGTGTGCCTCATTTTATATTTGATGGCACTTGTATGTAAATGTTCTTCTGTGTCATTCACTTTAGTTTAATTACTGGTAAATCTTTTTGAATTTGGTTACTTATTGCTCTCCTTATTTTCTAGGAATGGGATGCAGTGATAGAATACCTAGTAGCGTTACAGGATATGGATGACATCAGAAAAGTTATAAAACAGGTCGGTTTATCAGTAGTAAAAGTTTTTGTTCAAATTAGATGTGATATTTGTTCCGTGTGCAATTGAAATTTGCAATTGATGATGAAGTCATAAAATGAAAGCCAGATAGTTTAAAATTGCCTTATACTTGTCAAAGTTATACCCTAGCATCAAAGTAGTGGTCATTTTACTGTTTTTTATGTGTTCATCCATAGTCCCACTTTTCTGTCTCACTTTATGTTTGCTTGGCAACTATTATTCCTATATTGCTGATATGAGGTAACAAGCTTGATATGGCCATGGTATATTGTATGATGTTTTTGGATCCATCAAACATCTGCTTCCTGTTTACCATAAACTAAAACTTTTTCTGTTCCATCACACATTCTATTCACTTGTAATTCAGAAACTATTACTCCTACAATGCTAATATTTAACAAGCTTGATATGGACATGATGTATGGCGAAATACATTTTTGGATCCATCAAACATTTACTTCCTGTTTGCTGAAAACTTTATGTTAAACACCAGCATAGCTGTGAAAGCAGGGGTATCATTGGTTAGCATGGGCTCACAGATCTCTTGTTTTTCTGTGTCATAAATTTGTTATAAATCTTAATTTCACAATTTCACTCTGTGTATTGTTAAATAATTTGAGATAATTTTTTTGGCTGAAACATCTGAAAAGACTTTCATAATTTCTAAACAAATTTAAGTTAATTTAAGGCAAGGCAAGGAGTAAGCCTACTGATTTTGTGGTTAAAGGTCAGGGTCAAAAGTTTTGCAAAGCCATACTTTGATTGTTATCAACTACATGTATCAATTTTTATTTTTGTACAGGGTATCCTGAATATAGCAGCAGTAAGTGTCAGTATAGGGTATACCAATACTGCAACAGAGATCATCAGTGCTGTTAAAAAGAAAAAAGAAAAGATGGCCAAAACACCACCTAAGAAAAATAAGGATTAAAAAAGAAAAAATGGCAAAAACACCACCCAAGAAAAATAAGGAATAAAAAAGAAAAATTTCATAACACCACTGTAGAAATAGATCACTGTGAAAGGACTTAAATTGGTTGGCATCGAGTTTTGTGGATTTTGAATAAAAGGTGTTTTATTGTAGAGTCATGGATTTGTAGTCTTAACAATATCATTATTGAAATCTGTGAAAATTGCCTTGTTTATTGAGAATGAAATCTTACATTTTGCTATACCTACAAACCATGAAAATTGGTACAACACTAAAATTATACACTCATGTAAGTTGAAGATGCTTTAATGGAAGGAGCTTAAGGAATTTAGGTAATAGATTCTCTACAGTATATGCTTCTTATTATGAAAGAAAGTTTTGATTAATTTATACTTTATTGATTTTATATGCTCACCTTCAATGAAGGGCTTCTTAAATTATATTAGGTGGTGTCAAGATTAGACCAAAATATGATATAAAATAAAGAAACTATTTTATGAAATTTATTGTTGTGAAAATGATAATTAAGACAAAATGTATGGAATTATATGATAATGAATTATGCTGACAGTTTGTAATATTAGCAATGTTATTAAATCAATAGAAGTTTAACAAAAAAAAAATATACAGATACATTTTACAAAAGTGTAATTGACACATTAATCTTGCTTACAATAGAATAACAATTTTTTTTAAAGATTCAAATGTCTTGTTTTTGTTTTGTTTCGTAAGACCCTTTTAGCATGCATAAGCTTATAGAACTCATTTGTAGCAGAAACAGAAATTTTGTTAGGTAGGAGCCTTATGGTGGACATAAAATGTGTTTGGGCAATTTCTAACATATTCCTCTTTTCTTAAAAAGGGGGCCCTGGTCCCACAGGGCTCCTACCTGGATCTTCCTGTGTTCTTATTTATCATTTAGTAAATGTAAAAGCTTTTATTTAAATCAAATAAGAAGCTTAATTTAGTTCTTATTTTTCTTTTAAATATCAATATAAATCAATTATTTTATCAAAAAGCTTCACATTTGATGTTTTTTTTAATATAATCTTAAGTTGAAGAATGATATTGACTAGCTGCTAAGTTATCTAACAGAATGACAACATTAAGCATAATATATTGAGTATAGATCATCATTGTAATTAATTGTTAATGAGACTAGTAATTAATGATTGTATATTGTTACAAAGATGTAGTTAATACTAAGTTTATAAATATTTAATGACTTGCTGTGATAATAAATGTTATTAGTATTGATTGATTGTTTTCTTCTTGGTTCTTCTTTTTTTATACCCCCGGCTTGAAAAGGAGGGGTATATAGTGATAAGGGTGTCTGTCCATCTGTCAGTGTGTCCGTCCTTCCATGACGCCTAAGGGTACCCATCTCTTATCCGCAACTCCTCCTAAACCCCTTGATGGATTTTCATGCAACTTTCTCACATTCTTTCTCCCATAATGTAGATGTGCACCTACTAATCTAAAATTTGATCAGAATGATTTTTGAGGTTTCCCATAGCGAAACATGGACTCAGCCATTCGACTACATTGGGGTACCCATCTCTTATCCGCAACTCCTCCTAAACCCCTAGATGGATTTTCAGAAGAATTACACACAATCTTTGTGACATAATGTAGAAGTGCACCTGCTAATCTAAAATTTGATCAGAATGATTTTCAGGGTTCCCGATAGCAAAACATTCGACTACATGGCGGTACCCATCTCTTATCTGCAACTCCTCCTAAACCCCTTGATGGATTTTCATGAAACCTTCACACAATCTTTGTGACATAATGTAGATGTGCACCACCTATTTTAAAATTTTATCTGATTAATTTTTTGGAGGCAGGGGATATTTATTTGTGAGCCGCTGCTCACAGTTTTTCTAGTTTTGGTTAAAGCTCTAATCCAGTATTTGGTGTTGAAATTTCTGTTTTTGGGGCCAGATTTCATGAAATATTTGTAGATGGTATATGGACAGGAAGTAAAAATTTCATCACCATTCTTTTAGCAACTTATCAAAGCTTCTTTATATTTGGTATGCAGCATCAGCAAATGGTCTGTCTCTAATTGTGAGATTTGATTTGAGGTCTGTCTACCTTACTACCGTTGAGCAAAGTCTGACTATATGAGTAAAAGATCAAAATAGTTAAAACTTTTTGGTTCAGGTTTTGTCTCAAGTTGAAAAATTGATACAGATAAAGATGAGCTTTGGTTTCTATGATATTCAGCTGAATAAGCCTCATGATGAACTTCATGGTCTGGACTTGTCTGATGACTCCTTATTGGAGTTATGCCCCTTTAGATGTAAAAAAGTTGTTTTTGCCTTGAAGCCCCAAAAAATCAGGCATTGAAGTCAGGTGATCATTTCAGGCTATTGGGAGCCTTTAGATGGAGTTATCCCCCTTAGAAGTTCAAAGTTGATCATTTCATCAATATCTAATGTAAAAAAGCTAAAGAAAAACTCATTACAATATTTTCTTGCTAGTTGAGTTCTTCATATTCATAATACTCCCTTGGCCAAAGTTGTTTGATAACCACTAATAAAGATGACCCCTAAACATAAAAATGAACTAAAAACTTAAAGCAGATAAAAAGGTTGTTTTGCAATTATCTTCATCTGAGTGAGCTCTAAAATAAACTTCACTATTTATGACTCCTTAACAGTAAAAAAGTTGTGTTTTACCTCTAAAAATCCTTTAAAGTCAGGTGAGTGATTCCAGCATCTTTTAACTTCTTGTTTATATACCCCTGCTAGGAAGAAGAGCGGGTATACTGTATTACTAGTCTGATCGTGAGGTCGCTTATTGGTCTGTCAGTGAGTAACATAATATATCTGTCAGTTTTCCATGCAACTACATGACATAGTGGTCTGATATTGCTTATAGCTTTACCCTTTAGTACCATATGGTTTATAGGGATTTTATGCTCCTAGGTCATCAACTTATATGTAGGTCTTTGCATTCAAAATTCTGTCTCAATTTTCTAGGCATATACTGATATTTTGTATGTTGCTTTTGCTGTAGTACCATGTGGCGTTAAGGTGTTCATAAGTTATCTACTTCCTGTTTATTGAATACTTGCAATTGGGTTTTACGCAAGGTATAATTTTGGGAGCGGGGGTATTACTAGTGAGCATAAACGCGTAGTTTCCTATGAAAATGAGTTTCAGTTAAACATAGTTAAAAAGGTCCCAATAGCTGACAAAATTTTCAATTAAATACATACAAAATTTGTAAATAGTATTATTATTCTTTATAAACTATTAGAATAGCTTTAACTTTATTCAAATACTAATTTAATATGCTTTTCTAATAGCATGTTTCAAATGCTATTAGAATAGCATATAAAATATTTAAAACTTTATTGTGGGTAGGTAGAGGTAATCTCTTGCTGAAATGTTCAGGTTAAAATGTATTTCATCCCTTAAATAAAGTCTATTAATTGTATACTTTTTGAGGGGGTGTTTGCTTTGATGACAACTACAGGAATAACGGTACTTTAAAGATAAAAAAAAAAGAACTGGACCACCAACGATGATGCATGCCCAGAGTCCATCCGTCTTGTCTTTTATTTTACCAAACACGCAAAGCTTGTATTTAAGCTGAAGCTCTCATAGATATTTTAGGTTTACATTTTTGTTGCGAGAAAAAAAAAACTATTGGATGAGCTTTCCCTCATCAAATGGCTTTAATGCAATAAGATTTAAAAATAACTTAAGTTGTACGTATCTCATTTTGTCAATCTTATCACATTTTGTGAAAAATATATCTGTCTCATATTTAGTCATTATTTCTTTTTAAAAGTATAATGAAACTTTATTTGAAACTTTAACCCATTTGGGTAGTAGTACATATAAAAAATTACTTTGGTAAATAACATAAACATGTACATCACATACAAACATGGATTTACACATACAAATAGTATAACATACATGTGTTAACCTTTATAAAATAAAAACAGTTAGGTTAGTCTCCTCTCCTCAGTTCTAATGACTGTAGTAAAAAGACACGACTGTTTTAATTTCCTCAGGAGTTGCCCTGACGGGTTTGATATGTTGCTAATTATTTGTATCTTATTTAATAATTCTTTGATTTCCTAGAAAGATGCAGCTAGGTACGGCGTCTATATGTACAAAAGGGAAAATGATATAAGTTTTTACAAATCGGTAAATTTCCTCAGCCAATAATTGTTTCTATAGCTACCCTGTTCTAACCTTATCTTACGTATATATTATACCTCTCTGATGCAAGGGGTCTAATTAATACTAAATAATTCATACCTTATTTCTTTACAATACGAAAGCAACACGGACAGGTAAGTAAGGTGTTTTTAAGATGACCCTCGGGAGCCACATATGGTTATAGGTCTTAATTAAATCTTTGTTTTAGACCAATGTTGATTTTGTTAATAATTAATAATTAGTTAGGTGTAGGTAGAGAAGAAAGGTCAGTTTGTTTTTTCTCTTGGTCCGATTCGCACGATGTTTTAGACAGTGACTGTTAGATGTGTATTAGGTTTTTGAAATTTTATAATATGAGATTTTACTTATGGCAGATAATTCTAGTTCTAGGTAAGTACGAAGTAAGATAAATGATTCATTTAGTAGTTCTTTTTTCAATACATAGAATTGAAATAATCATTGACCCCGGAAATAGTTTGTGGTTCTTTTAAATCGCTTTAAAAATATCACGTTCCTTGCACGTCTAAGAATCCTGGTGCCGGTCTTGGTAAGAGACCGTAGGATTCTCATGCAGGAGGCTAAATTGCTCTCTTTTTCCACTGGAAGTCAAATCTCTCCTCCCCTATTGGCCTTGTGTCCCCCTTTTCTCCACTTCGTCATCATTTCATGTTCTTTCATTTTCATCTGCAGGCTATATCCGAAATCACGTTACTTGGGAGTAAAGCAACAACTAACTAGCTAACTAACTCAAAATTATTAAGGCCGACTAAATTCTCAACTGTACAGATTACTCAAATGGAGTAAAGATAGCCGTACAACCATAGCTGCCGTTTCCATTCCCATTTCAATCACTTCCAAACCACGTACTCAATTATCAACATATGGTATCGTTTTACAAAGCAGAAAATTAAATGTATCATATTAAGCAGTTTATTTTTCAAAAATATGCAACAAAATCATAATTTAAGAGGAAAATCATATCTGACTATGCATAGTTCTGATCTGAAGCAGTCACTCGCAGCATTTTCTTATCTCGTAGAATGAGAATAGTTTCACGGGGTTGAGGTTGTCTGAGATCTTTTGATATCCCCGTGGTTTGGAGATTCAGTTTACTTATTTGTAACACCAAGTTTGGCCTCGGTTTTCTTGATCTTTTTGATAATTATTTCTTCTCTTCTCACCAAAACATTCCTCCTCCTTTCAGCATGGTCTCGCCCCATTTTCCCTGTTAAGAGTAAATGAATAGATATCAAACCATAAAAAAAGAATGTTTCGTCGGCTTCTGGCATAAGAAAATATTTGAAAAAAAAATGGAAGAAGAAGATGTACCAATCGGGTATCCGAATGTCAAACATCCGAAAAGGCAGAGACGAAACCAGTAAACAATAACAAGAACGGGACAAAAACAGACAACATGTTAAACATGGAAACATAAAATAACTGAATGGCAATCAACAACGTGAACTCAGGTGCCCCGGAAGAGTAAGCAGTTCCTGCTTGCTATAGCACACCCGTCGCGTTTCCAACAGTCGATTCAGTACTGAGAAAAACATACCCGAAACAAATTAAAAAAAAAACGTGCATTGTGGGAAATCGTTCCAAGGCCATTTGTTCACTTCTTGATCTAAAGAACAGAAGAAAATCTAACTTTTTTATACCTCACTGCAGAACCATGAGAACTACATGTTGATATTAATATGATTTTTTTTCCTTTTCTGTATTTTCAATAGTAAGTGAACCGCATGGAAAAAAAGAACTTTTTTATACTGTAGAAAAAAAAATTACCTCTCTCTTCTAGAATTTCACGTCTCCTTAAGTCAGCTCTTACAGTTCTATCTATGATGTCAAATCTATAATCTGTAAAAAAAAAAAAACCGAATGCAATTAGTCCAACTTCCATTTTCATTTACAATGGAGTTGCAAATACTTTCACAAATAGATGATTTGAGGAATCACCGTCTTATAAATAGAAAGTCCAATTTTATTTTTTTTAGCTTGAATTTTAATAATTTTAAAATAAAAGTTTTTTACAGAATCTGCTTGAAGCACCGTCTGAAAAATTAGAAATATCAAAGTGTCCACATTGATGGAAGATAAAGTTCGAATTTCTGCTATGAGCTGACATAAACGTTCAAGAAAAATAGACAAAAACAAAACGGTCATTTAATAGTATAAGCGTCTCAGAGGAATGCGTTTCATATACATGTAAAGCTCTTTTATAACCTTATACAATTATCACCCTAGTTGGTGTGTGACCCGATGGTTTCTCTCCCCGAGAAAGTAAGGTCACTGAGGGCTTGCCCGAGGGTGACCTTACTTTTTGAGGGGAAAGAAATGCCGGGTCCCATATCATTTAGGGTGATAACTGTTATATTATATCAAATATTTTAATGAAACAATTTAATTTCAAATTTTTAAAATATTTCGGGCATTTTAACCTTTTTTTTAAAGGGACAAAATACGGCCGATACAATATTGAAGAAAAATCGTGGGGCCACGTGCAAATTCTCACGAGAGGGTGACCTTACCATATGAATTTGAATGATTTTATTCTCATAAACCAATCTTAGTTACAGAGAAGATAATATTACAATATATACAATATAACATATAACATGCATGTGTGGGGAAGTACTTGATTTTAACCAGGAGGATTTAACTTCAGTGATATACATTTAATAAATTTACATAACTTTTCTAGCTGAACTATATTTTCTGTGGACATTAAACGTGAAAACGTTAAGATATTTATGTGTGATAAATCACATAAGCTTAGATATTTTTGACGCTCATTTCGAAGAGCATTACATTTAAGCAAATAATGGAATTCATCGCCAATATCAGTAGAACCACAAAGATGACATAATCTTTCACCGCGTGGAATATTATGCCATCTTCCTGTCTCCACTGGTAGTCGGTGATTTCCACATCGAAATTTACAAATAGTAAAAAGTAAACTTGAAGGAAGTAAAGAAAAATATTTTTCAAACTTGAATTCTGTCTTGTAAATTCTATAACATAAAGCTTTTGGTGAGTTGTTGACATCCGCTAACCATTCTTGTAAAAATTGATCTTTAAGTTTTAATCTGAGGGATTCAATAGTCCATTCTCTAGAATATATCTCAGTATTAAGCCAAATATTGCTCATTCCGCAATTATCAAAAATATTTTTGATATAACATAACCATTTGTTTTCGATTCCATAATTATTATAATAAATATGAAGTAGTTTGCAAAGTGTAGATGAAATTTTGTTTTCATTACTATTCAGACGTATCCACAAGTCAACCATTCTTAATTTTACATTAATAGATAAAGGATATTGACCAAGTTCTCCATAAATCATAAAGTTTGGAGTAGAGCGTTTAAGTCGTAATACATGTTTACAAAAATACAATTGTACTTTTTCAATAATATCAATATTTTCGAAGCCCCATACTTCTGAACCATATAATAATATTGGTGCAACAGCTTTATCAAACATATCAATCTGGCACCGTATAGATAAATGATTGAATCTACACTTTTTAATAATTGCATATAATGCTTTCATACCTTGCTGTTGAAGATGTTTCCTTGTAGCAAGAAAACTTCCACTACTCGAGAATATTACACCAAGATACTTATAATTTTTCACTATTTCAATTTCTTTTCCTTCGATAAAAAATTTCAGATTTTGGGGAACTCTACCTTTAGAAAATACCATAATCTTTGTCTTTTCAACATTAATTTTCAATTTCCACTGATTACAGTAAACGGTAAAAGAATTTATAAGAATTTGCAAATCATCGCTGGACTCTGCTAATAGTACAGTATCATCAGCGTATAGCAGTAAAAATAATTTAAAATACATATCAAGCTCAATTTCAACGTCTGAGCTAATTGATTGTAAACAATTTATATTCAAATTTTCTAAATAGTTTTGTAGATCGTTCAAATACAATGAAAACAATATAGGGGATAGATTTTCACCTTGCCTGACTCCAATTTCACTTGCAAAAATATCTGATTTCTGATTCTGAAAAATTACTCTAGATTTTACATCACTATACATATTTTTTATAACTTTCAAAAATTTTCCATCAATATTATTCAATATAAGTTTATGAAGCAGAGAATTTCTGTGTACAAAATCGAAAGCTTTTTCAAAGTCAACAAATGCAACATATAACTTTTTCTTTCTCAAACGTAATAATTCATACAATGCATATAAAGAAAAGATATGGTCATTTGTGGAGTATCCCTGTCGAAAGCCTGCTTGATTCTCACATAATATATTTAATTCATCTGTAAAATTACTCAATCGTTGATTGAGGATCGATGTAAAAACCTTTCCCAAACAAGACAATAAGGTAATCGGCCTATAGTTCTTGGCCTCAAGCGAGCTACCCTTATTTTTATATATAGGAACTATATTCCCTATCAACCAGGCCTCCGGCAGAATACCTGTATCAAAAATCATATTGAAAAAATAAACATATACATCAATCATTGCATCAAGCGATGAAGCAATATATTCATTGATAACTTTGTCTTCTCCTGACGATTTATTATTCTTCGCCTTTTTTACCGCAGAGATGATTTCATCCCTAGTAATAGAACTATTCAGTGTCTCATTAGTGGACTCTGAATCTAATCTACTATCTATATCGAATTCATCAGCATAATTATTTATATTTATATTTTTAAAAAAGTCAAACAAAGTTTCAATGGATATATCGCTTGGAGCTGATCGCTGTGTCTTATTAAAATATTTCCAAAACTCTCTTGGATTCGTAGTTCTTAATAGTTTCATTTTATTTTTCATATCTTCGTTTTGTTTTTTAATATTCTTATCCAACGTTTCTTTATAAAATTTCTCACTTTGTCGCAATCTTTCTTTGAATAAATTTGAGCCATGGTGCTTGAAAAGTCTCTTTGACTTTCTTAATTCTTTTCTTGCTTTAATTGCGACATTCTTCATTAAAAAATAATTTGTCTTGCCTTTTTGGTTTTCTATGATTTGTAAAATTAACAACTCCACATGTTTCTTTTGCACAATCTAATAAAATATTTGAGATTTCACTTGAGAAATTTTCTATATCTGTTTTATTTACATTTTCATCAACATGATTTGACAATAATGCAAAAAGAGCGGTAACTCTATCTTGATCCAAGTTATCTTTAAAAGCATTTACGTTATCCGGATCCCATTTTCTAACCCTTTGTTCTGACACATTATGAATAGTTACATCTGAATTCAAAGGTGATTTAACTATGCTCAATGACAATGGACAATGAACGTCTGAATATAATTTTGAAAAGTCTCTAACCTCAAAATCATTTATATTTTCTAACATATGAGAAGTACTTAAAATAAAATCTATAACAGTGTTATGTTTAGTTGTATATTTACCAATACTATCATGACCAACTCTTCCATTCAATACAAATACTTTGTTATTCTTACAAAAATCAATTAATTTTCTACCGTAGCTATTAATGACTACATCTGAGTTATTTCTATTTCTTTGTAAATTAAGACGATCTAGTTTAAATACATCTGTATAATCAATAGGCACATCAATATTATGATCAATACAAAAACTACCTTCGTCATCATAAAAATCTTGTACAGTAGCAATTCTGCTATTAAAATCGCCAAGTAATATAACGTTATTCGTTTGTAGAAGAAACCTTTGAAATTCAACTTCTATGTTATCAAAAGCATCGTCCGATGCATACTTCGTATTTATAGGTGGTATGTAAACTATACCGAATATAACATTTTCATCAATACCAAAAATACTTTTATCAACTTGAAACCAAAATATAAAATCAGACTCTGTTTCAATAGGCTTAATAAATTTATCTAAATATTTTTTGTATCCTAAGGCTAAACCACCTGATCTATAAACCGAAATTTTATGTCTGTTTTTAAATTTGAAAACAAATTCATCACAATCTAGTAAATCACAATCATCCAGACGTGTTTCACTGAAACAAACTATATCATAATCATTTAATAAAGACTTAAATTCAGGGTATTGTAACCTATTCTTGAGTCCACAAACATTTAATGACAAGATATTAACAACATTAATATGACTAGTTTTATTTACACAGTTATCAAAAGTTGACGCGTCGCTAGACTGGTTACTTTTGATCGTCTGTTCATTTGTTCTGCTTGATTGCCCTCCATGGTTGTCCTAAAATGAGAGATCACGGGGTTCTTCACGGGGTCGTCGAAAGTTCGTTTTTGGTCTTGCTCCTTCTTCATGGTATCGTCGTCTCATCTGCGAATCACTAGTTTTCATTCGTGTATTTTCTGTAGGTTTGTCGGGAGGGAACACTTCACTTCCATCTACAAACAGCCGGTCTCGTTTGAAGTAAACTTTTCGATTTTGTCGCCGAGCTTCCTGATATTGCGGCCACAAATCCTTTCTTTTGTCATTAATTTCTTTAGGAAATTGTTCGCTTATGCCAAATACAGTCCCCTTTAACTCCTTAGCCGCCTTTCGAACACGTTCTCGTTCCTTAAAATTCTGAAATCTACAAACTATAGATTTTGTCACGTATAATTTGCCACTTTTATCTTTCACCTCGTAATCTTTTCCGAACCGGTGTGCCCGTTGGTATGCACCAATTTCATCCATTTTCAAATGTCTATACATGAAGTCATCTAAAATTCTTTCAGTTTCGTCAGAGTCTTCATTTTTGTCAGTCATCGGTATTCCAGAGAAGACAAGGTTTTCGCGCATTGACCGTGTCTGGAGATCAATGTGTCGGTCATGCAGTTCGTTCAATTCTGTTTTCAGTCGACCCATATTTTCACTGATCTCTGAGTTTTCTGTATTTATTTTATTTAATAAAGCTTTAACTTCTTTGGTGTCACCTTTGTTTGATTCATATGTTTCGTTCATGAATCTCATGCCTTTCTCTATATCATCTACCCGCTTAGTTACAGTTTCAACAGAGGTAGTTAAGTGTTTTACCGTTTGATCAAAAGATGAAAGTTTTTCAGTAAGTAGATCAACCGAAGCCAACTTATCGCAGATTTCGCTAAGTTTTTTTGACAGATTATCAAGTTTCTGATTTGTATTGATCGTATCTGCTTGGTAAGGAATTTGTTGGATGTTACATGGTGTACTTGTGAAGAAGCTAGCACTCGGAGATGTGGGAGACTGATGATAATTCGGGGGAGGCATACGAACGGGGATTGGCAGTTGCTGCATCTGGTATTGTGGCATATACTGCTGCTGCTGTGGCATTTGTGTAGGTATCGGAGATTCGTACATTGCTATGTTAGGGCTGATCATTTCGTTATTCTGTGTATTGGTTTCCGACGGTTTGTTTACATTTGACTGTTTTACGTGAGTACTGTTCGTTTTCTTTTTTGGTTTTTCATTACTTGTGTTATTGTTACCATCCGATTTCTTCCGTTTTCGAATTCTTTTTGCTTCATTTGGTTTATTCTTAGGTCCCATAAAGTCCAATTAATCACAATAGTCATAAAAAAAGTCATCAAAAAGCACTTTAGTATTCATTTTTCTTCTTTGTTTATCGGAGAGAAAATAAAATCCGACATTTTTCCACACATGCGCTGAACAAATGCGACCCAACGATTACCGGTTGACCCAGCGAAATATCACATGTCACGTGAAAACCTCTAAGCGAATCATAATTAAGATTTTTATATGAGTATATAATATATTATATACTCATATAAAAATGTTTATTGTGATTTGCTGAGACGATGTCACGTGGCATGTGATATTTCGCTGGGTCAACCGATAATCGTTGGGTCGCATGGTAAGGTCACCCTCTCGTGAGAATTTGCACGTGACCCCACTATTTTTCTTCAACATTGTATGAACTGTATTTTTTCCCATGAAAAAAAGTTAAATTGTCCGAAATATGTGTAAAATTTAATATCAAATTGGTTCAATTAATATTCGATATAATATAACAGTTATCACCCTAGATGATATGTGACCCGGCATTTCTTTCCCCTCGAAAAGTAAGGTCACCCTCGGGGCAAGCCCTCGGGTGACCTTATTTTCTCGGGGAAAGAAACCTCCGGGTCACACACCAACTAGGGTGATAATTGTATAATATACTCTTAGCTTAACAGATGTGTGGTAGCTGAGTACATTTTAAGAAAAATCATCTTTCTTTGTTGGATTTCTGGCTTGAATTTTGTCATTTGCATCTACGTCTAATTGACAATTTATATTTTCGTCCCTTTATTCATTCATTATATGCGTACCTTGACGGGTTTTCCTAACCCTTGGGGTGATATCTAAGGGTGGAAGTGTTCTAGGTCTCCTGTTAACTTGATCCTCTTCATCGATGTCAAAGGATGCCCCTCCAGGTCTCACTTGCCCAACTATCCCTAGGGTTTGCAGCTCCTGGTAAATGTCGGCATTGGTGCGATGGCGGTTGATCGACAATGGAGAAGCATTCGACAATCCAACTAGCGGTGCTACTCGATTCTTCTTTCCGAAGCATCCAGTACAACCACACTTTGTACAAAATCCGCCCATATTGTGCAAGGTTTATACAACTTATAACGTCGTTGTCAACGTGCAATCTTTGGACGTTTGTGACGTTGGCGCTTATGATCACAATTACTGCTCGAGTTTTGACCTAACGTGGTATATCCATTGCGCTGTACCAATACAAACCGTAAAACCACCTTTCGTTGGAGACCAGTTATGAAAACTCTTTCTCCCTAAAAAGTTATAAATCTACACTACTTTAAATCATTGTAAGAAAGATTCTTCAAAATTCATGAAGTTATTAAGAAGGAGATTCGGATAAGAGAATGGATACTTTCTTGTCTTCGTATGGCTTAACGGATATCAAAAATTTAAAATGCCGACTTAAAAGATAGCGAAAAGAAACCAAACCAGAAAACAAAGAAAAAGGATAGAATTCTTACAAAGACCGGACCTCACCAATAGGGCGATACGTATTCTTTCCGTTATGGTAACTAATAAAACTTGTCAGCGTGTCCAAAGCACTGGAGAAAATTATTTGATATTGAGAATTTGAGATTCTAACTTTATTTTCAACTCAATAACTTAATAATTGAGGACATGAAAAATGACAGGTTAAGAATTTTAAAGAACCTATTTAAAAAGACTTAAAAAAACAACTTAAACTTTGAAATTAGCTTTCGAAAAACTGTCGAAACGACTACACAGGCAAATTTGGCTCACATGAGTTTCACGTGAATCGAGCTTCACGTGATTTTCATGTGAATCTCACGTGAATTTCACATGAAAATCATGTGAGTTTCGCATGAAACTGGCTCACGTGAAATTGATGTGAACTTTTCACATGAAATTGATGTGAAGTGTTTTCATGTGAGATTCACGTGAATTTTACGTGAAACTCACGTGAGATTCATGTGAATTTCATGTGAAAGCTCATTTCACGTGAAATTCACGTGAACTTTTTCATGTGAGTTTCACGTATAAGCTCGATTCGGGTGAATTTCATGTGAACTTTTTCATGTGAAACTCATGTCAGCCAAATTTGCCTGTGTTACCCTTTGAAAGTTTGAAGAGTATGCAGCTGCACATAAATAAGATTTGCAATCATTTTCTTTACATCATGGAACGACATGCACAGGTTTATAAATCATTCATGTTGATATCTTTGATTTTAGATTTCACGCCGAGAAATCTTTGCCAAAGGAGCCCATTATTTAAATTTAATAGGTGGTTAGCAAAATATCATAATAATTTGATTTACAAGGGCAGCTTCAAGCGTTGGTCACTGTAAATTATACGGACCGGAATTTAGATAGAAAATGACCATGGTCATTATCCCCTGTATTTAGTTCATAGAATTTGATGGTGCGTTAAACATTTAAAAAGCTATTTATAGATATTTAAAGTCCTATTTTAAATCACAAGGTAAGTCCCAATCGAAGTCACTTTTAATTACGGTATGCTGGTTGCATTCGTTTACTTCATTTAAAATGTAGATATTGTTATAAAAATGTTCCATCACAAATTAGAAGAAAGTATAAAAAGAAAGAATAAAAGTAAAAACTCAATTAACCGTATAACACAATGTTACTATTTAACTAATATATTATAGTATTACATGTACCAATCAAAAGCTACTAAGTGTCATATTCGATTTGGCTGGGGGAAAAAGTGAAATAAAACGGCAAATCTTAGAAAAACGCAATTGACTTTTAATTTAGCATTAAACATAGGATTATCTCTATAATTGAGATACAGAAGGACAAAATCGAACACTCCGTTCAAGGTTTGAACTTACAGTAGTACTGTCAATATGTAATATTGCAAACACTATTAGTAATAGTATAAGATTTAAATACCACTGAGCTATACTGTGGCACTGAAAAAAATAAACATTTAAAGTTTTGAATTCTTTAAATTTGTGATTTCTAATTGAACCATTCTACTCAAAACCCCAAAAGTCATGTTGGTTGTGCGTGTCCTTATTGAGGCGAATTTTAGCAAAAATGTGCAAAATGCATTTCCTTCGATTTTCAGGACAAAATATCACCGGTTTAAAGATTTTGAATATTGTTGATTTTTATTTACTTCATCGCAATGGCTCCACTCTACACATTTTTATAACATGGAGAGTATTTTGTGAAAGTTTTGAAATTGGCCCGTCTATGGTCAGAATTACAGGGGAAATGGCCATGGTCCTTTCTCGGCATGGTGAAAACAAAACAGGTTGTCGAACATAACCAATTATTTTCCTTTGCGTAACATGTTAAAAAGTATAGACCATTTATATGATTGTGTGTAATATATATAAGACGTCAAAAGAAATAAACAAAATGAAGTTGCCGATTATATAATTTGAATACTTTAACATGTCTACGTATTCAATTTTAAACCAAGAACTAAGCTAATACACCATTCTGAAGAAAAAGAGAAGAGTCCTTTTATATAGAAATTGCGAAAATCATATACTAGACTTAGACTTAGACTTCGAATCCTTTGATGAGATACGCTTTATTTCGTCGGAATACGGCGATTGAATAATTGTAAAATAAAAGACATACATGATCCTCTTTTGATTTTTTTTTTAATCGTTTTTTTTTAATATTTTTTTTGGGGGGGGGGTTGGAAAAGGGGGGGGGGGGGTGTTAATAGCTTACTAAAGTAAAAAGTACAAGTGAATAAAATTTAACAAATAAAGTCCTGGCCTTTTTTTATTCGTCTAAGTAAGTTGTATTCTTCTTTTTCGTTGGTTCAAAACACTTACCACCTCTAAGCTAGGCTGATCTGTCACGAGTGAAATACTGGTATTTTTAGTTTTGCTAGTGGAGCGCAGCGGAACGAGCCAAAACTATGGCAAGCCGTTTTTACATTTATTCCTCTTTATAGATATCTCATAAACTTTATAAGATATCTCATATACTTTATAAGATATCTCATAAAGTTTATAAGATATCTTATAAAGTTTATAAGATATCTTATAAACTTTATGAGATATCTTATAAAAAATAATTTATAAGATATCTCATATACTTTATAAGATATCTTATAAACTTTATGAGATATCTTATAAATTTTATAAGATATCTTATTTAATATATAAGATATCTTTAAAAGAAAATGAGATATCTACTAAACACAATGTTTATAAGATATCTGATAAAGTTTATAAGATATCTCATAATGTTTATAGGATATCTTATAAAGTAAATGAGATATCTTATAAATTATTTTTTATAAGATATCTTATAAAGTTTATAAGATATCTTATAAAGTTTATCAGATATCTTATAAACTTAATGAGATATCTTATAAAGTATATGAGATATCTTATAAATTTTATGAGATATCTTTAAAGAGGCCTTATAAAAATATAAGATATCTTATAAAGTTTATAAGATATCTCATATACTTTATAAGATATCTTATTAAATATATAAGATATCTCATATAAATGGGAGTTTATAAGATATCTTATAAAACATATGAGATATCTTATAAAACATATAAGATATCTCATAAAACATATAAGATA
Source organism: Arcuatula senhousia (assembly GCA_963971305.1). NCBI lineage: Eukaryota > Metazoa > Mollusca > Bivalvia > Mytilida > Mytilidae > Arcuatula > Arcuatula senhousia. The sequence continues at coordinate 35,751,974 of OZ020307.1, read as the reverse complement.
TCTTATAAAACATATAAGATATCTCATAAAGTTTATTAGATATCTTATAAAGATTATGAGATATCTTATATAAAATAATTTATAAGATATCTTATAAAAGTTATAAGATATCTTATAAAGTTTATAAGATATCTCGTTAACTTTATGAGATATCTTATAAAAAATAACTTATAAGATATCTCATAAAATATATAAGATATCTAATAAACTTTATGAGATATCTTGTAAACTTTATAAGATATCTTATTAGTTTTATAAGATATCTTATAAGTTTTATAAGATATCTTATAAATTATTTTATATGAGATATCTAATAATCTTTATAAGATATCTTATAAACTTTATGAGATATCTTATATGTTTTATAAGATATCTTATTTGTTTTATAAGATATCTTATATGTTTTATAAGATATCTCATATGTTTTATAAGATATCTTATAAACTACCATTTATATGAGATATCTTATATATTTAATAAGATATCTTATAAAGTATACGAGATATCTTATAAATTTTATGAGATATCTTTAAAGAGGAATAAATATAAATATGGCGTGCCATACAAAACACCCCTAAACATTCCATCCCGAGTAAAATTTTACCGATATTCCAAGACCGCGTGTATATACATTTTGTACCCATTTCTTCCGCAAAAGTTAGATTTCTATATACTGAAATCCCACGGGTAGCTCTATTTCCCCAAAAACTGAAAGTTTTTAATAACTTTGCATTTCACTGGTCGATGTCATTAATCGATATCAGTTCCGACGATTTTAATCAATTGATTGAACAATGCCATAGCTGTTGTACTTGCTCACATGCAACTTTCAACTTATGAAAGAATATTTTAGTTTTAACTAGATCTTGAGCCTACACCAAATCTTCTTATACCAATACTTGAAATGCATTTCTATTCCATATTTTCAGGTGTTTGTTCAGATGTTCTCGGATTACGTTTTCAATACCATGGCCATGATGATTTGAATATACCAACAGAAATAACCACTTCCGGTTTTCATGCACAGATAGGAAACTTTCCTCACTGGTGTCTGGGAAACATACAAAAATGTGACGAAGGATTTTCCTTGAAGACATCCATTAAAGTAACACACAAAGATGTAGATAATTCAAATGTTGTCATCTTATCAAACGGAGGTGACAGATTCCATTCGGAAGGTTTCTACTTGAAAAAAGTTCTTGGAGACCAGTATGAAGCAGGCGTTACCAAGAATGAAAAGAAATGGCGCGTTAATTTCAGACTGATTCCTGAGTATTTTGTCAACCTATTTATGACATGGAACGAGACTGCCGGTTTACATGTATTGGCTGACGATCTTGAATATAAGCAACAGGTTCATGAAACAAATGACTGGGATGAAGACGTATTTGACACATATGGTGAATTAGTCATTGGAACCAATGAGCACAGGGAGGTCTTTGAAAATGAAGAACTATTTGTTATAGATGCCATTGAGTTCTTTGATGGGGTTGTTGATAGACCTGTTGGTAAGTTATTACCATAAAAATAACTTAGTCTTATGATAAACTTTGCTCCAAATTGTAAGATTTAGAGTCAATGAAGCAACAAAAAGGTCAGTATGCATGTCAGTACAACAATACATTGATCTTTCCTATATCTATTAAGTTATGTTAGTCAATTGGCATCTTCTACCTTGAACACCTAGTAACTGACATTTCTGAAGTACACATTTAAGACAAAGTAAAAAAGTTTTGTAGAAAAATAAGTTCAATCGTCTTGGTAATTAGTGTTTGTACAATATTTCGTACTGAGAAATAAGTTAAAAGTAAGTTTGTAATTGGTGTCAAGTAATGAATGTCATTTTAAATTTCAGACAAAAGTTCCACACCGATCGGCTGCAGCGATAATCAGATTGGTCAGGATGAAACCACTCTTAACAGTTCTTTATCAAAAGAAGAAATGGTAAAGGAATGTAAACTCACCTGCAGAAATTACAAGAAACCAGCGATATCAATTGTTAGGGATAGGTCCTGCTTTTGTAGCGACCCAAGTCAGGTCAGTGGAGTGACAAATAAAAATGGAACGTGTGGCGATGACGATTACAGCGTTTACCTATCATCTGCTGCAACCAATGAAAATCCGTATTTTATTCACGTCACAGCTAATCGTCTGATGGAAAGAGCTAGCACTTATACGAAACCATCAGAGTCTGTAAAAATAAAGCTCAGTACAAATTTGCCCGATTTTGTAAGCATTATTACTGATATGGGCGATGGAGTAAAAATCACCACGTTCGACCGCACTGTCTATCATTCTTGGTACCGAGAAGGTAACTTTACTATTTCTGCTTCTGCAAGTCTTGGTTCAATAGCAATAAGTGGTCAAACACATTTTATTATTGAAGATGTAGATGAGGGAATAGCACCAGAAATGGTTGCTTTAACGGGCTACCACACATCAGAAAACCAGAAAGGTTCATTTGACATTTATGTGGCGAGCAATTACTCTACTTCTTGTTCAGTCCACTTTGGTGATGGCTCACCGAGTTATCAAGTACCTGCCACCATTTCATTTCTGTCCAAGTTTAACACAATTCATACATATACTTCACTAGGATTGTTTCAGCTCAATGTGAACTGCACGAATAAATACGGTGAAAAGTCAACAAATAGAATATTCACATCCAAAACTTTTGATATATTGTTTAACTACTTCACTATTCGACAGACATTCAACACTAAATATGCACCAGGATTTTCCCTTGAAGCAATGGACATCGTTAACAATGACATGGCATCGTTGTCGTACCACAACGATAATGGCGATATTACATTTCCTTTGGATCGTCCGTATGAAAATTTAGTCTCATTTAACAGGATGTCTGAATATATCCAAAGGAGGATATTCTACGTTCAATCAAATCTGTCTGAATCGGAAATTGCCATCGACACAAAAGCAGACGCCTGGAGATTAGAAACCAACATAACTGTATTTATACCTCCTGGCTACCACACCTTTGTCAACTGTACTTTCGGACTTTCTATCGATGAGATGTTTTATGTCTATGCTGCCAATGAGATCGTTGCCGTGGAATTCCTCCTCAACTATACCAGTATCGGCTATTACGACGTCATTGTAAGCACGTTTAATGACATCAGCGAAACGTCGGTTACCGACCTTATTTCTGTTGAGGTTCCTATCGATTCAATTGAAATTCAGACATCCAATATACTTGATAGAGTTGACCCAGTCATCTTGAATGTAAGCCTTAATATGGGCGTGGATGGACCTCAGAAGGTTCGATTTATGATCGACCACGGTGACGGAAATACGATTACCTATCACTACTTAAGCTTGACGAGAATGTTCACCCCATATCAGAACTCCTACGTCTATAAAGACTGGGGAAGATATACCATTTGCGTCACAGCAATGAACGAGATTAGCAATGTTACGTCATGTACGCGAGTTCAGGTTGGACAAAATATGACGTATAACGATATCCAAACCGACACAGACGACAGGGTAACAACAACAACCTACTCCAAGGTCATTATAACAAGTACTTCTGGATCTGACAGAACATATATAATCAATTTTGGTGATAATCATCCTTTTGTGTTCACGGACATACAACTGGACGAGGGTGAAGTACCAAGTCTTGACTACGTTGAAAAACCAGACGACACTGAATCATTTTCCAATAGTACTAATTCAACAAACTCTGGTTTTGATGCGCCTTTATATATATCAAACGCAATAACAACAACAAGCACCGTCTTGCTAGTTACACCAGAAACAACTGAAGGCATTCGTTCCAAGAGAAGCATTGGTGGTTTGACACCTCGTTCTATTGCCAACAGAACAGCAGAAGACACCATTGTCGTCTACCATATGTACTCCAGTGTTGGTAAATTCAAGGTATCATTGACTGTTCAGAACGAGTTCTCCGAAGAAACGAAGAACCTTTGTCCTGCTATCATTGTAGATGATACTGATATCAGTAAATGCGAAAAACCATCCATATTTATTAATGGGGTCGATCATCTACAACCGTACAGACGAATAAGGTCAGAACAAATAGACCTGGCTGTAAATGTTTCATCCTCATGTGGCAACGATTTTACATACTCTTGGAAGACTACACGGCTGTTAAACGGGTACTACAAGACCTTTGATAAAATATGCGATCCCGATTCAGGAAATCATACGTTAACTATCCCAGAAGTTTTCCTGGTATTTGGAAACTATAAGATATCCGTCACAGTCGCACCAAAAGGATATCCGTTAGCATCTACAACAATACAGGTCGATTTAGTTATCATCCCTTCACCTCCAGTCGCACACATTGCAGGTGACGACGATATGTGGTTTTTGACATTCGGCAGCACAACCATTGATTTCCAACTGTCTCGCGACCCAGATCTCATCAAGGTTAAGAGAAAAGGATTGGAATACGATATATTCTGCATGCCTGAAAACGCATACACTGCAGTTGAAAATGATGACCTCACGACCCTTAGGCAAAAGTCCATGTTTCTCGTAGAAGATACATTATTTGGGGGCACAACAAAGAATCCTGCAAGATTTTATGACTATTCTACATGTCTAGATCCGGCAAATTTAGTCAATGCTACAGCTGAAATATCCCTCTCAGGCGGAATGTTTAGTATGCCATCCAAATACTTTTCATCCGAGTTTCCACAAAAGATGTTTGTCCTGTACGTGACAAAAGAAGGAAGAACAAGTAAAACCCACAGGAAATTTGAATTACGTGTTTCTAACTCATCTGATGCTTTCAGCGAACTGGACGCACTGCTGGCCAAGAAGGATGTTGCCGGTGTATTGGCTGCTGTTAATATATTGTCATCGGGAATGGACCCTGGGGTAAATAACTTAAAAAAAGACTTGTTATGAAGACTTTTTCTTAAGTTTTGGAAAAAGAAATGCTTTAATGATGATTATTAAGTAGCGGCTTAAAGCCTAACTATGAAGTATCGGCTTAAAGCCCACTCGTTTCGGCATAACGCCTTCATTTTCATTAAGTTCATCATTTTGTTTCCTTAATTAAAAGTAATTTTTTGCGATATTTTGCCATTGAACCAATATTTGCTTAATGATTTCAAATTAGTTCACGTGTAAATAAAATTGAAATAACTTAAAACATAAGGAATGAACAACACTGTGGTGATTCTATTTTAGGATAATAGTACTGCATCCCAAGAATCAGTTTCAGAGGTGAGTTATCAATCTTATGTTTGTGACGACCATTGGTGACGATCATTGTTCTTTGTCAAATGTATATAAAAGAGTTTAGACACTGTATGATTTAAATCTTATATGTAAGGTGTGAGATCTTGTGTAATAAAAATAAAACATGTTTGACAAATCATTACAAAAATGCGAAATTTTCAGTTTATAGTTTTACGTAAAACATTGAATTTCTCACAAACACATGCACTCATTTTAAAAAGTTGAATAACTTGGATTATCAATATTTGTCGATTTCAGATGAAAGAGGCTTTGGTTAACTATGTTGAGGCTGTATCTGATAAAGTTCAAAATGTTGGCCAAGCAAAGATGGCAACATCAGCAGTCACTGGTCTTACAAGCGGTGACATCAGTATGAAAACTCGGGTGAGTTGTGGTCTTGCCTAATTCAAAATAACTGCCTATGAAACATTTGAGTTGACTTTGTTTTTTTGGTTCACAAATAAGTATTAAACGGGAAGTCTCGGCAAGTTTCAAAGAATTGTATGGCAATTGTTTTCAAGCTGTTAATCGAAATGCTCTCGCTTGAAGATTTCTGGTCATAATAATCATAACAAAGAAGCTGTTTCTTCAAACTCTTGGTGTAAAATAACAAGAAACCCTTTACTGCTACCATCATCACGTCGGTAAAAGCTGTTAATCGAAATGCTTTCGCTTGAAGATTTCTGGTCATAATAATCATAACAAAGAAGCTGTTTCTTCAAACTCTTGGTGTAAAATAACAAGAAACCCTTTACTGCTACCATCATCACGTCGGTAAAAGAATTGGGCTAACAGGAGTTTTAGATAAATTCAAAATATCTCTCCCAAATTTAGAATAATTTATTATCGTTTTTCCCTTAAGTCAAAAGGAAGTGGTGCAATAGCCAAGACAGCCAACAGCATGTCTACAAAGTTTGCTGAGGAGTCCATGTCCACACTTACTGATGTAGCTTCAGGTACGTCTTTAAAGAATACTATGATTTTTATAACACTCGATTATTGTTTTTTTTTCTAATGAAATATTGGGAATTATTGTGCGGCGATTTCTCAATTTTATTTATTTGTGATTAATTATACATGAACATTGGCTATAGTTACGGGTTCTGAGTATAAACAAATAGCTTATGATATGTGCAACCTTCAAAAATTAAGATAATGTAACCAATTACTTTAATCATGGATGCACACCTTTTAATTAAAAAAAAATAGCTATACTTTCCCCCAGATTCAAAAACGCCTAATAAAAAGATTAAAATCTAAACGGCAAATCTTTAGATAATGCTTGAACTTTTTACTATAGTGGGATTGCAAGGTATCAGCAATGTTCTGCCAAAGGAAACAGCAGAGGACAAGAAAAAGTCAGAGAAGCGTAAGAAAAGACAACTCAAACTCGAAAGTGACCTGAATGTAAACGTAAGACAATATGAATTTATTAAAAAATGATAAGTAGCAAATGATGATTAATGACAAATCTTTAGACAGATAACCCTCTTAATGAAATAGTACAACAGTATTTGTGTTTTAAAAAGTAATTGAATCAAACGTTTTATCCTAAGTAAAATGGCATCCCCACCTAAAAGAAAAATGAAAATCAAAAGGGACTTTAGAATATTATGCTTAACATAAGGATGGTTTTGATTACAAACATATTATTAGTGACCATCTATGTTGCTCAACACAGTTGTGCAATCAAGTTCATCTGGGGAATCCTACTGCCTTTTATTAAACAATTATTCTGTAAAAGTTAAGTACTATTTTTCCCCAGATAAATGATTGCAGCGTGGAAACTGTAGTTCCTACTGGAGAAGAAGAACAAATTCCGGAAGAGGAGCTAGACGACTATGACTCCTTGTTAAAGCGCTATGATCTGCTCACCTCTCCGGAACTGTTATACTTCTACGACTGTTTGTATGATTTCCCGAAGGCATTCCGAGGGGCAGTGCGAAAATATGGGATGAAAATGTGGTTCCCACAGTCTATACTTGATGTTGAAAATGATAACATTTTTGGCAAGTACTCCATTGAATGGGAGCCTTTTGACGTCGATGAGTTTATAAATACGTACTGCATGTCGGAACGGAACCGATTGGATCAGGAGAGACTAGCTGCTGTAAGTTAAATGAATCAGTTATACCCAAGTGCTAAAAACAACACAGCAATGAAGGTACAAAACCTTCTAATTAGGCTTTCTTTACTAGTACTAGTATCTTGCATTAGGTATACAAATTGTTTTTAACTGCAGCTAGCGTATGAGAAAATCTTATGCCCTCTGTATGGAATTGATAGTCATTTAATTTGCTTTATGATTTAACCCTTTCCTATAGATTTTTTGTTTTCACATCCGTTTCCCAATGTAATTTTATGCGGCATCTGTAAAAAAAATACTATGAAGTTTTTTTGCAAGGAGACTCATAAATTGGACGTCCTCATAATTTCAACTGCTAATTAATTAAGAATGCCAAAGCACAACGATAAAGATTAGTTAGTCAAATCTTAAAATTAAAGACTAGTTTATATTTCAGGACAAAGATGTGGCAGCTGCCAGCATGGGCGCAATAGGAGACGTATCAAACTTAATGCTTGGTAAAATGGAAGCGTCACGACGCCGGCGCCGACGACGAGAGGCAATTGGCAATGGGACATTGATACCAGATGAGGACGAGGAAGAGGAAGTAGGAGAAGATCTAGACCAAGCCATGACATTGTCATCTGATTCTGTAGATGTCCAGATGCAAAACATCGACCCGGATGCCGAGGGTTATTATGATATTCACCTTGTTTTGTTTGTTTGTGTAACTATATGGTGTCTGTAGCTGTATGGTAATGCATTAAGATATAGATCCTCCAAATGATTTTAAAAAATTAAGGAATGACCACAATATTTTTTCTGTCTATTCGAAATAAAATTCAAGAAAGTGGCACACACTGTGTAACCTGTGAAGCAGGTTGCAAAAAGTGTGTGCCAAATTTTTTATGTTATTTTGAATATTCAAAAATGAGGCACACACTATGTAACCTGTGAAGCAGGTGACACAAAAGTGTATGCCAAATTTTTAAATGTTATTTCGAATATTCAAAAATGTAGCACACACTGTGTAACCTCTGAAGTAGGTTACACAAAAAAGTGTTCCAAATTTTTTAATGTTATTTCGAATAAACAGAAAAAATATTGTTGTAATTTCTTATGAATTTATTTCAATTACATGTTTTCTCAATAAAAATCATATAGTAGGAGAAAAATAATTTTAAATCAATTTATAAATTAAATTCCCGAATTGGAGCCCCACCTGATCAAAAATGTCATCCATTGAAAAATAACACACTTTCAAATTGAGAACATATCATCTGAACGTTTTATTTCATGTTATTATACTTCATAAGATTTTTTCCTAACAAATTTTGATAAAACAATTCAATCTGTCATATGACATATTTTAAATACAAAACCCAGCGGGTGATAATTTTTTATCTATCACCCTCGCGGGTGATATTGTTTTATCTATCACCCTCTCGTGCGCCGAGCTCGCGCATAGCCTCAATTTGACATTCTTAATCAGTTGTAAAATTGATAGTATTAATTTTAGATTCAACAATATTTCGTGCAAATTGCTTATTTTAACTAGCATTAATTAATGCATCTACTGACAGACAAACAAATAAAAAAAATGTTTTCTAAAGTTATTTCATAGGACAACATTTTACTTCAGTTTAACTCGGGATAACAAATAAAAAGATTTGAAAATCCATGTGTAAAAGTACTTAAATGATTCAGTATAATAAATTAAATAACATATATCTGAGAGGGTGATAGAGTAGATTGATACCCTTCGAAAAGACATTGTCAACCTCGGCTGCGCCTCAGTTGACAATGCTTTTCTCAGGGTATCAATCTACTCTATCACCCTCTCAGCTATACCGTATAGCGGGTAATTTTCGCGGCCTGCAAATTTCGCGATTTCATACCAAATGACTTAGTTTTTATTTACGCGGACATCTCTTTTTCGCGATTTTATTATATTATCAATACAAATTAATATTGATTCTATATTACGCGGGTTCAATATTTCGCGATAGAATAATGGTCGCGAATATAGCGAAAATTAGAACCTCGCGAAAATTTCCCGCTATACGGTATGTTATTTATATATTATTATCTATAGCAGATTGATCAAATTAATTCATTGATGATTATTATTCCTTTGTTTTGGTATGTATTATGGTTCTATGGTTTTATGTTTAGTATATAACCCTTTATTGCCGTGATATAATCTATTTAGTGTTGCTAAGGCGTAAAACACTAATTTATTTTGTCGTTGATGATCTTTCATTTCATTTGGGTATGGTTTTACAGGTGAGCAAGCGATGGGAACAGACGCCGGAGGAGCTAAGCTTGACTCAAGTTTATTTGGGGAAATCGGAGCTAGTGGTGATGGTTGTAGTGTAGGAGCTACGGTGAGAACTTTTTTAAAGAGCTCAATTTTTCACTTAGGAAGGAAGTAAAAGCAAAAGGAAATATAACTTTTTAACATGATTAAGTGGCATATTATGATTTGAATTTCAAAATCGTCAGTTTAATGTAGGTTTAATACATTTTTTTTTATACTTGTTAAAATAATTAAGCTAATTTCTTGCATAAAAAGACTAAGTTACTTTCCTTCTTTTGGCACCTTCTCTAAAAGTACTGAAAATTATTACCTCTTTTTGAACTGTACATAAAGTCAATAATAACTCTATGTGAAATTAGGTCTTTTTCAGGCCGAAAACTGTTTGTAAAACTTGTGTGGGTGTGGACAATTGATTAAAAAGTATAATAGCTACAAAGCATCTGATATTGGGTATATAAATACTTCTTGTGTTTATATCAAGAAATGAAAGCTTCGGTAGTTGGTTTTAGTGATGCATTATACATTTGTTTACTAGTCCAGAGGTAAACGGTACATTTGTTTCCTGTAGGTACTTATTGTTTCTTTGCCGAGACAATTTTTATGCCCCATCTACGAAAGTAGAGGGGCATATAGTGTTCGGGTCTGTTCGTCCGTCTGTTCGTCCGTCCGTCCGTTCAGATGTCCGTCCCAAATCCCATATTTCCAAATTTGCACTAACTGACAAATGCCACATCAATAACATTGGTATGGTAGGTGAATCTAGTGATGATAAGAACATTGCATGCTTCGGATGCTGGATGTGACCTATATTTTCTGCATGAATGATCATGCACAGAAAAATGGTTAAAGTCTTTCCTCTAACTTACAAGTGCTACATCAACCATATAGGTATGGTATGTGCACCTAGTGATGCTAAGCACAATGCATGCTTCGGATGCTGGCAGTGACCTACATTTTCCGCATGAATGACCACTTATAGAAGAATGGTTAAAGTTCATTCCTTCTTACTGACAAATGCCATAGTAACCAAATTGGTATGGTAGGTGCACCTAGTGATGCTTAGCACAATGCATGCTTCGGATGCTGGGTGTGACCTATATTTTCCGCACGAATGACCACTTAGAGAAGAATGGTTCAAGTCCATTCCTCCTTACTGACAAGTGCCATACCAACCAAACCTCTAACTTACAAGTGCTACATCAACCATATAGGTATGGTATGTGCACCTAGTGATGCTAAGCACAATGCATGCTTCGGATGCTGGATGTGACCTATAGAAGAAGAAGAAGAAGAATGTTTTATTACCAAAAGCATGGGCCCACAAGGGGCATGATACAGAGCAATTAATTTATCGCATGAATAACCTATATTTTCGCATGAATAACCACTTATAGAAGAATAGATAAAGATCATTCCTCTTTTACTGACATGTGCCACATCAACTATATTGGTATGGTAGGTGCACCTAATGATGCGTAGCACAATGCATGCTTGGGATGCTGGCAGTGACCTATATTTTCCGCATGAACGACCACTTATAGAAGAATGGTTAAGTTAAAGTCCATTCCTTCTGACTGTGCTTTAATAGCAACCATGTTGATGCTTTAGTGATTGTGGAAAAAAAATAAATGTTGCGAAATGGGACATTATGTCTTTTGGACATATTCTTGTTTTCCATACCTCCAATGGAAACAAAATATTACAGTTATTGCTTATAGTACAAAATGAAAATGTTATGCGGAGTTACCAACCTTATAACACCATTTTGAGCCGGCAGGCAGTTACGATGCATTTCAAGTTTGCTTTTTCCTGTAACAGGTAGTTGTTAATCAAGACAACCCATTCACCTTTGGGAATACCTCTGACTCTAAAGTTGGAACTAGAGTGGTATCGATTGACCTGAGTAACCCATGTACTGGGCAGAAAGCAGGAGTGTCAAACACATCAAAACCAATTGAAGTGGAAATGGATGGTAAGAAGTTTAATAGGTTCTGATATATATAACATACGATTTCTCTTAGCATCGTTAAAAAATGTTCTTTTGTCGTTTTTTTTTATGCTTTCTGTAGTTTACTGGATACCGCATATTGCGTTAATAATTTGTCTCAATGAGTTTGTCTGTTTAAGAGGAATTTATTTGTGCTGGTGTAAGAATTTTCAGCATTTTAAGTTAAAAATACTGAATGTTTGCCCTCAAAATTAATTGCTTTGTTTATTACTGCAAAAGATATAAAAAGCTTTTTGAGAAAAAAACCTGTTTTAGGAAAAATAATTTTCGTATCTTAACATTAAAACAATCTTTTAAGGAAATCCTGATAAGATAGATTGTCCCATGGAATTTGTGTTATGCCTATCACGAAAAACCTCAGGAGACGATCCAAGAGAATTCAACTATCACCCAGTAATCGTAGAAACGAACGATTCTACTATTCACTTCACCATATGGCCGGAAAGAGAAGGTGACCGATTTAAGGTTTTCATCAAGTACGAGGACTACCCCAACGCCACGTGGTACGACCACACTGCTCTTATACCACACGACAAAGATAGATTTGCTCACATCGATCCCGTTCTATACCCCGAGAAACGACGTTATTTGGACCATACATACTTCCCTCCTCAGGATCTTACTAGGTTAAACGGGACATACAGAATTGCAATAAAATTACACGGTATATGTTTAATATTTTTTTTCTATTATATTTATATGCTATAAAATGTTTAAGATAATCAGAATTTCTAATGATGAAAAGCGTCTATCTTACAAAATTACAAGATTCTTGCCATCTGAATAATTATTTTGTTTTGAATATTTGGACATACTATGTTTTTCAGGAAAATCATTTTGATACTAGCTGACATAATTCAGGTCCGTACACAAACTTTTTTCAAAGGGGGTGCGCTTACATAGAGCGGTATGAAACTTAAGGGGGTGCAGCGGGGTGCAGCAACTTGAATAGCGTTCGCAACCATCGCACCCCCTGTGTACGGGCCTGCATATTTTATAATGGACTTAAACGATTGTCTTTTAAATTAGTCTATTGCATGGTGTGACATGATTTGTTACATCTTCTTTGTACAGAAAAGACAACTGTAAACTTTGAGGAAACTAATGTATGCCTGAACTATTCTACACAACTCATGATATCTGGCTGTAAATATTGGAGTGACGAGGAACAAACATATAAAGGAGATGGCCTGAGAGTAAGGTTTTATTTGAACTTATTTACGTTTATTGTGATTATTTCTTATAATGACTAACAAGTGACATTTTGTACAAGTAGTTGAATATCATTAATGTAATGTTTACTAGAACTAAATTAACTTTTAATTTTGCACCCATGACAAAAAATAGGATGTTGAAAGTTAATATCAATTTACAACACTCTAAAATAGTTTTATAGTATAGTATCAACGCTTTTGATAAGCAAAGGTTTAGATATTATTACTTTTTTAATCTTTTAACAAAAACACGCTCAAAAAACAAAACGATTCTCAATTTCAAATTCAAGGTGTCCAATGATACAACGATTTGGAAGACTAAGTGTTTGTCCTCCCATTTGACATCGTTTGGTGGTGATTTTGCTGTCCCTCCTAATACCATTGACTTCAGCAATGTCTGGGCTAAGTTTGACCCTGTCAGCAACCCTGCCGTATTTTCAACGGTCATAGCTCTTATTGGTATCTACGTTATAACTGTCATCTGGGCAAGGAATATGGATAAAAAGGATCTCTTAAAGGTATGGAAATTAGCAGATACGTATGTTTTTATTTTGGAGATAAAAAATCTATAAGCTATTAAAAAGGATCACCTTAAATAGGTGATTTTGATATTTTTAAAACGTTTTCAAGGAAGCAAAATAGAAAATTTAATCCAATTATGTTGGTATTTGTTCCGTATTGAAAAATAAATCTCTTAAATGCTTAAAAATGAACTACAAAATTATTTTAAATGGAGATTTTTTACGTCAAAATAAACCAAATGCAGCTAGATAATAATTTTTAAATGAAAGTAGATTTTTATGAATCACTTACAAACTATTATTATGATTATTTTAATTTAAAATCAAATCGGTTCTTCTTTCGATTTTAGTGGGGTGCAACACCACTGGAGGATAATCTTCCAACTGACAACTACCACTATCAGGTAACCGTACAGACATCAGTGAGAAAAAATGCAGCAACAACATCTAAAGTGAGCTTTGTATTATCTGGAGAAAATCAGGACTCGGGTGCTAGAAGATTGTACGATGGACATAGAAAGGTATACCTATATCTAACTTCTGTTTATATTTATTAGTATATTCTAGAAATGATCGTTTAGAATTTTGATATTCAATTTACTTATCTTGTAATTGAAAGCATGGTACCGTATTCAGTATTGCCAGTGAACTTGATTGTATCAACAACCCATAATGAATAAGATGCCATTCACTGAGAAAATAAAGTGAAACATTCTTTACCTATATCTTAGGACTCTTAATTATTTATAATATAGACAGGTGCAATGTGTATCAATCATGCCTGTTTAAGACATGTTTCGTTTTAATCATGGTAATTAGTCTCAAACAAGTTTCACCACTCGTTTTACCATAGATGTTATGATGTTACACTAAGAACTGATATGATTTTATGATTTTTCATACTCACTATTTCAGACACTGCAAGCTGGAAGTATTTTGAACTACATTCTTAGTGTAGAGCAGTCACTTGGTCCATTGTCATTCCTTCGTATTTGGCATGACAATAGTGGAAAGGGTAAAATGAGGTCTTGGTACCTGGACCAGATTCAAATCACAGACTTACAAACAGGAGAGAGGTAATCAATAGTTTTGAATGTTTACAATGCTTTATGGAAATGCTAAGAAGCATGCTTAGCCTAATTTTAAAACAAACTTTAAGTATATTTATATTAGAAATGAAATAAGTAACTTTAAGACGTTTTATTTAAAAATGATATTTATATAGTTTGCTTTTGGTCTTTCAAGTTGACCTATGTTCTGTTGATTTAACGTATTTTCAATTTTGAATTATATTCATGATAACACATAATTTTTGAAATTATCAGGTTTTGGAAGTTAAATCTGTTAGATTGGGGTTTTTTGATTGTGAATTAGTATTAGCCTTTCGATGTTTATAAGAATGTAAACCTCTTTAGGTACTTTTTCCTTTGTGATCGTTGGTTTGCCGTTGAGGAAGACGATGGAATGATCGACAGAATCATACCGGTGGCTGGTCGTGAGGACCTTGCCGCATTCAAGCACCTCTTCACCTCCTCAATTAGAAAGAAACTTACCAGTGACCATCTATGGTTCTCCGTTATTTCCCGACCGACGAGAAGTAGCTTCACCCGGGTTCAGCGTATTTCCTGCTGTATGTCTTTGCTCTTCATGACCATGATAACCAATGCAATGTGGTTTAAATCTGATGACAATGCTAAACAGACTAACGCTTTGCAGATAGGACCTGTATCATTTACACTTCAACAAGTAGGTTGACTTGCAATTTTTTTCTTCTTCAAATTTAAGTGATCTTGAAATCAATTTTACTATTTATTGCAATTGTGTTGAAATTATTTCAAGATTATTTTTGTTGGGTATCAAATATGCCATCTAATTATAAGACCTAAGTTGCAGTCGTACCATTGGCTTACTAAGAAATATCACGAATTATACCATCCGAACGTTTCATTGTCAAATTTATTGAATCTAGCCCCAAAACAATAAAGTTATTACCGTATTTTATTTACTTGATTAGTTTTGATGTTGTATTCATTCTACATATTTTTAATTACGCTTTACAAAACATAAGAATATTAAATTTTATAGGTATTTGTCAGCTTTGCTAGCACAATGCTCGTGTTTCCAGTCAATTTCGTCATCATAACCTTCTTCCGTCGGTGTCGACCGAAAAAGAATGCAATTATGCAAACAAACCAACAACTACCAAAGAAGGGCAAATGGAAGAACGTCACATCCTCATCACAAATATGGGGTAACGCACCCAAGCGATCAAAATGGCAAAAATTCAAAGCGGCTATTACAAATATAACGAATGCTCACCAACGGTCAAAGTATGGAGCAGAAGACATTGAAGAAGATGACAAACCACAGCCGAAGATTGTCGGTATCCCTGAGGAGAAGCAACAGAAGAGGAAAAAGAAGCCGGGAACACTTCCTCACTGGTGTATCTATATTGCTTATGTCTGTAAGTTGTTTAAATGAGTTCTTCTACTGTAACAGTTGTTATACTATACGATATCTGTAGAGTTTATGTTTTTGCTTTACGAAAAAGTTCTGATAGAGATAAATCTTTGGCATGTGTAAACTTGTAATTTTTTTCTTCTTTGACAGTTCAATTAGGCCTGAGAAACCATCTTAATGTTATTGTAGTTTGTCATGTTCGGTTTCATGATTCGATTTGTACCGTATTTTATTGTTAATGTTGATACCCTTTACTTTAGTTATAAAAATACATTTCTAATTAGATGTTTTCTAGTTATGAAATGAAATATGTATTCCATAGCTGACAATATTTAAATAAGGATTTACTCCATAACATGATTACTGGCTTTGTTGAACAAAAAAGCATAAACGATCTTCATATTCTTAATTTTGTCTTTTTAACTCATAAATCGCAAACACCTTTCATATATTTTATTTTCAGTAACTGTTCTGAGTATAATAGTACCAGGGTTCTTCACCATTCTATATAGCATGGAATGGGGACCAGAGAAAGCAAATGAATGGCTGACCACTTTCCTTATGTCATTTTTCCAGTCCGTCATTGTTGTTCAGCCTATAAAGGTACAATAACTTTTGTATACATTTTCATAATTTTACATAATGCGAGAACTTTCAAGTACATTTTATAATTCTATATAAAGATCAATGCAGTATCTTCTTTTCTACACATTCTAAACTTTAAGTATCTTATTGCAATTTTGGGAAAGGCTTAGTCTTTAGAATTTTTTTAAAAATAATTATATCTAAGTTATTTTCTATCAAAAGAAACTTCTTCATTATATTTTTACATTAGCCATATTAATATTAAAACATTTAAAAGAAAATTTACAAAAAAAACTAGAATGTAAGTAAATACAAATTTTCTTTGGTGATGATAAGCAGTAAGTAAAGTATCATTGTTTTATGTGTAGGTCATGTGTCTCGTGGCGTTTATTGCCTGTGTCCTGAAAAAGCCCGATATGGACGAGGAAGACGGCGGTGAGGATTTGAATAACGTCATAGCTGCCCATGATGAAGAAATGTTGCATAAAGACCATGAAGAATTGGATGGTATATCTTTTTTTCGACTTTTGAATGCCTTACATTTTCAAGCAAAAAATAAAATTTTATGACAAAATAAAGCTAATTTGATTTATAAATTTTGGTTACCAATGAATTAAGGAACTGGTCTGGTATATATCGATTGCTGAATTTGTGGGCAATTTTACCCATTTATCATACATGCTCTTTGTATCTTTTTTTTCACTTTTAAATATTGGATGTTGAATTTCCATTTTTGCCGAAATGCTATATACTTGTTCTTCTTGGTGGCCTTCACTTATTATTCATATGTCATTTTCTTCGAAATACTTGAAAGTTATGCGGATGCTTATTTTTTTACAGCTATTGTTGCTAAAAGAAAACGAGCAAACGAAGAATGTCAGCCTATAGACATGGAAAGTTTGGAAAAAGCCCGGGAAGCAAGAATGATGGAAATTAAAATGGAGACGCTGATGAAGGAAATCGCTGTTTACCTTTTATTTGTCCTAATCTTATTCTTCCTCTCCTATCAACAAAGAGATTCTCATTCCTTCAATATGGCGACTAATTTGAAGAATATGTTTGATAATGGATTTACAAAGGTACGAGTCTCTTTTCATTTTGATATTTTGGGCGTTTTTAAAAGATTTAATGTTTTATAAATAAAAACGAAAACACGTTCGTTGCTATTTAAGTCATAAACTACTGGTCAGCCATATGCTAAAGAACTTTATTTGTGTATTTAAATCATAAGTAGTTACATGCAACTGTTTTGCACCTCACTGGTGCACTGCCTCAAAATGCTTTTTCAGTGAACTTTGACTTGCAAATAATTTTATATTTTTGTTCGTTATATACTATTAAACAAACGAGATTTGACACAAAACACAACCTCCATTTAAAAAATATACCTTTAATGTGACAAGTGGTTTCTTTTAAAGAAACAAAGCACACGAGATCATATTCTATCTTAATGAACTTAAATCTTTTAAACTTTTTTTTCACATTACTTTTTTTCTCGTAATATTTTAGTTAGATTTAAAGATTAATATTTTTAATTTTAGATTTCAACAACAGAACAGTACTGGGATTGGTTAGAGAATAAGTTGATGCCTGCAATGTATGCCGGAGAATATCATAACGGTACAAAAATCAAGAGATGGTGGGATAAAAGATGCGTTTCAGATCTAGCATCCAGAAGAGTTGGCATTCCAAGACTCCGACAACTACGAGTTAAACCAGGTAACTGTTGAGCTAAAGAAAAAAAATCGCGAAATAAACTTAATAATTTCTTGGTTATTTTATTAGGATAAAACTGAATTAAACCTTTTAAAGCATTTATGGTTTGAGTTTTTTAGTTTTGTTTAATTGTTTTATTACGGATTATTAATTTTTAGACAGAAAATTATGTATATTCTGTAGATGAAAGACTTTTCTTCTGCCTTAAACGTGTAAACATCTTTAATTTAAAACGAAAAATCCAAATGTATTTATTTCCGTTTTAAGTGATATAAAAAAATATATCTTTTTAACTTCAGATACATGTACAGTCAACATTAGGCTAGCGCCACTTATTAACCACTGTCGAGATGAGTATGGATGGACGGACGATGATGCTAAAGATTATTTCCCTGGGTGGGAGAAGCCAAGCGAAGATAACCTCACCCTTCTTGAAGACTCTGACAGTCCTTGGGCATACAGAACCTCATTTGAGCTAGCCAATGCTCCTTACCTTGGCGAAATTTCAACATACAAAGGCGGGGGATATGTCGCTCAATTCAAAAGAAATGTGGAAAGAACCAAGGAGATGGTTAAAGAATTGAGAAGAGATGTCTGGTTGGATGTTCATACTCGTGGTTTGTTTATAGAGTTCACGGTCTACAATCCGAATGTCAATTTGTTTGGTTCAATGACCATGCTGGTGGAGTTCATGCAGTCAGGTGGTGCTGTTCAGAGGATGGAGTTTAAGGTAGGTTCATGCCATTACATTTCGATAAGTATATATATTTGGATGTTTACTTTCGGTTTTGGTGGGATTTTATAAGTGATAAATCAGGTTTATGAATGGTGAATGACGGACGAGCGAGGGAAATTGTCCAAGGAACTTCTTATCACAGCCCCTTGATATTTGGCATGAAGCATCGGCATGGTGTCTCATAATAACGTGGATTTCAGGTTTGTCGACCACTTACTTCTGAGTAATTGCAATTTTTGAAGACCAGTAAAGAATGAAAGGTCTCATGTAGATTATAGTAGATTAATATATTATTTATATATCTTTATTCTTCCGGTTTTGTTAAACCAAATTTATAAAATTTATAGTATTTTATTAGTTTTCGACTTTTCAATAGCTGACTTCTTACCAAGACATACACCTTTGATTCTTTATTTCAGACAAAATACTCTAATTCCGTTTTTTGTTGTTGCTTTTACTTGTTAGTTCAATACATAAGTTGCACAATTATTCATTCGACCTGTTTTTTTCCAGGTTTTCCGTCTTTTAAGCTACATCGGTGGATTTGGAATATTAGTAGTCATATTTGAAGCACTGTATGCCGCCTTTACGTTGTACTTCTTTGTACACTTTGTGAAGAAAGTCAAGAAACAGCGGTTGAAATATTTCAAATCTTTCTGGAATAAATTAGAATTTGTTCTGATGATCTTTTGTGTGACCGTCATAGCCATGTATGCCTTGAAGCATATCTTGACAAGCGTTGCATTGGATGCTTTGAAAGACAGAAAAAGAGGTAAGTTTGAAAAAGACATCAAGGGAATCTTACTAACAATAAAAAGATATTCTGAAATAGATTTTTTATTATTTTTATGCATTTTGCCTAAAAAAAGGTTTTTCTGGGGTCTTGTTATTTTTTAGACTAACACCAATCAGTTAAAAGGGTAATAATGAAAGTTCCTTAATTGTACAGTATATTTTTTTTCATGTTTGGCATTTGACTTTGATGAATATGTAGAACATTATGAGTAACAATATATATTTCTTATTTTGCAGCTGGTAATGTGAACTTTAATACTCTCGCCCAATACGATGAGCTCTACAGTTACATGGTTGGTATAGTTGTGTTCCTTGCAACAGTGCAGTTCTTGAAACTCCTGCAATTCAACAAGAAGATGAACATGCTTGGCGATACGGTGGAACTAGCATCGAAAGACTTGAAAGTTTTCTCATTTGCATTTATTGTCTATTTCTTGGCTTTTACTATGTTTGGGTTCTTACTTTTCGGGAACACTTTGTATGATTTTGCAAGTTTCATCAGTGCCGCTGAAGCAATGTTTGCATTTACTTTGGGTAGTTTTGATTTTGCTGCAATGTCGGGATCCCAGAAAATCTTAGGGCCCATATTTTTCTTTTTATTCATTTTTATTGTGTATGTTGGTCTCATGAGCATTTTCCTCACCATCATAGCTGATGCTTTTAACACTGTGAAGGAAGAAGTTGGTAACAAAAGAAATGATTATGAAATTGTTGACTTCATTTGGAAGAAAATCAAAGGCGTTATTGGATAGTAAAGTACATACACATAAGGGAAGGTGTAACACTTTTTTGTTTTGAAATTAATACAATGAGATGATCAAGCCAAATAACGACAATTTGCTAAAAGACATATCTGGCTTTAAATGATGTAACGCCTTTTAAATACATATTTTCTATTGTTAATGCAGAATTATATTTTCAGTGTATTAAATCAAGAATAATGTTCCTAATTTAGAAATATCTGTAAATACAAGCAACTTGTACTAAGAAAATTAACTATTTGAATTTATTACTAAAAAGAAAAAAAGTATCCAACTTTTCCTTATGTGTATGTGCCTTGTTGATTAGCTACGTGAAAAAAACTGATTAATCTTATGAAATGTATTATACTTAAGTTCAACTGTCATTGAATATTGAAGAGTTAGACTTTGTGTTTCACTTGTTTAGACTACAAATCAAATGACGATTTGCTGATATTCACTTTTGTTTGTTGTTGTTTAACAGTAGAACTATTCATTACCAATATCCTGAAAACAAAAACGCTCCTCTGCAATTTGTGTTTACACAATATGTATTAATTGCCATTAATTTGTTTAATGTTAATTGTTAAAGTAATGCAATAAAATGTTTTGTCGTTAATTTGAATAATTTATTCCCATCTGACATTTTTCAAAACGAGATTGTTGTTTTGTCTTGTGTAAATTTATTAGCCATTGAGAAATATGACCTACATAATAAACATAATGGTATTTGGGACAGAACATGGACTAATCATCTATTTTAGAAATATTTTTAAATCTTAATCTTTACTTGTACAAACCGAAATAAATTCTAAGTTGTTATCTTCAACGATTGTCTAAAATGATATCACATTGAAAATTTCTTTAAATTAAAAAAACAAATTCGCCTTAAAAAGGCTCATTAAACGCTTTACACTAGACTTGCTACAAGTCCCTTTCTTTTTTTAAAAATATATATTTTTTTTATTATTTCTCAATCAAAGATAATTGTTCTAATAGGTACTAATTTACTGATTGCTGCGGTAAGAATGTGTTGTCAGTAGAGGTTAATTAAGGATAGAACAAATAATACAGAGGGACTTGTAGCAAGTCTAGCTTTACACATAATCCTTCAAAAGTCACGTCTTCGAGGGAGAAAGTTGAAAACATTCTTAAGTATTATTCCACATAAGAACCAGGCAGGGGATGGCACATTGATAATTTCCAATTTTAGATTTGGGGTACAGATGCATTCATTTGATCATAAAAACAAACCCAATGCAGTTTTTACATTCGAAATCATAGTTGGTGTCTAGATATATAGGGAAAAATTATGGCGGGAAATTTCCCCGTACTTTTCTCTGTGCAATGTAACCAAACTTTGACTCGTAATAACTCTTAAACCCAAGACTGACTGAAAAATTTAGTGATCAAAACAAAGTTAACTAGGGTTGCTTCACCCAATTTTATTGTTTTTTTTTGTGTATTTGTTATCGATGCGCCACCCTATTTATGGTATGAAAAAGTAGTACTTAAAACGTCGAAACACGAAGAAAAAACTTTATAACATGGACCTCCAAGTTCGGTTATTTATTTTTTACCTTTACTTATTATCAACAAGCATATTAAAACGACAACAAAGCTCCAGACAATAAATTTTGCTACGCCTGGTGCGCGTTTCGTCTATTCAAGAGTCATCAGAGGCACTCTATCAAAAATATTGAACAATTCAAACACTATTTGAGTATATACCAATTGAACCCAAAATACCGAACTGTGGAACCAAATTATAACTAAGATGACCAACATATGTCTGGAGAGGAGCCCTACCTTAAATATTGAAAAAGCCAAACACCACTAGATTATAAATAGCATTTATTCATTAAATAATTATAATTACATTCCGATAAAATATATTAATTGTTTGCACAGAAAATTGCCCGAAATGCATGGTTTATCTTTGTTGAATTACTCCGCGCAAGCCGTTGTTTACGTGGCACGTGCTAGTGAGTTTCATCGAGAAACTGCATTATTAACCAATCGAAATTGTCGTTATAAATTAGAATGTAATTACTGAGACACCAAATTATAACTGATTAACCTATGGTTGGGTAGGAAGAATCTTAGGATTATTTAAACGGGTAATTTAACTTTGATGTGTTCTCCAACACAAAAGAGTTGTTGCTGGAGCGGTCTAACATCGGGGATTTAAAACTCCACCAGCAGCGCTAACTTACACGGGTGCTAGGAAAATGACAACAAAGCTCCAGACAATAAAATTTGTAAATTAAAATTTTAAAATTTGGTAAGCCTGACGCACATTTTGTCTTTTCAAGGCTCATCAGAGGCGCTTTAACAAAAAAACAAACACTATTTGATTATGAATGCCATAGAACCATGAAACTACAAATACCGAAATGGGGAACCAAATTATAACTAAGATGACCAACCTATGTCTGGGGTAGGAAGAACCTTAGGATAAAGACAATTTTGAAATTTTAACGATAATTTAACTTTGATGAGTTCTCCAAGTGCTGACGACGGAGCGATCTAATCTAGGGAAATTAAAACTCCACTAGCAGCGCTAACATTCACGGGTGCTAGATATTAGAATGACAACAAAGCTCCAGACAATAAATTTTGCTACGCCTGACATGTTAGAATTTGTTGTCTAATATATTATTTGTCGTATGAAATAAAGACACAATATCAAAGCTTTGCCAAGTCTAGATTTATTGGCAGCAAACTTAACAAATATATCACAATTTTCTTTAAACCATTTCATTAACTTTTATTTGTTGGATTTATTATGTAATCCCCTATAAATCAAGCTAAGTTCTAACTTTCTTTCCAATTGGCATGAAAAGTTTTCATTCTTCTTGTTAGGAATTTCATTTTGTTTGGGTTTTTGAAATATTTAGTATATATGCAAGCAAAGATGTACAACTCAGAAAAGTCAGTCGCCTTTAATTTTTGTCAAAATTTTAATTGTCCTAGCCATATAAGTCAATTATACAAAAAACAGTTAAACCAAAAGCAACAATCACGGAGAATGATGCTAAAAAAATTCGACTGTTTGGTCATTAGCATTTCGAAGTTCCTGGACCGTACCATTTCTGTTGCTTGAAAACAGGGTGTTGGATATTCCCATCTGGATTAAATGTTAATGGCTTCTTGGAACATCCTGCAAATAGCCGTGAAAAGACTGGCGACTGAAGACTACTCTCACTATCTACTCTACCAGCGTTGGCACAAACGGTTGCCAAGTTGTCAAGACGTACAAAGATGTCTTCTAACTTGTTGTCGATATTTGCAATTGATTCTCCCATTTCTTTGATTTCATCATCACCTGTTAAAAAAGGTAAAGAAAATATGAGGAACAGGGTACATTTTAAGTAATTTAACACAAGAAACTAAAAAGGTTTTCTCTCTTTTTGATATAAGGGAAATGTTCCATTAAACATGAAAATTTAAATCATATGAAAGATTCATGTTCCAGGTTACCTTGTCCTGATATACACAACAGAGAAAGCAACACATTGAATAAAATAATTTAGCGGTAGGCTTTGATTTATTTTTTGACGTCGTTAGGTATTCGAACATGTTACAGACATCAACTTGGAACTAGCTCAGGAATGATCGAATGGTTCTCTACTCTTTAATACTATGATCCTTACATATATTCTTTTTTACTTACTTAAGCTACACATTTGTAAAGCGAATTTTGATTGTGGCCGAATGGCCCTTAAGTATACTTCTTTAAAAGTGATCAGCTAAAAGACGTCATTTCCCTACCACATTATATCTGCAGGTTTTTTTTAATAATGTAACAACTTACTGAGGAAATACTTCAATTTGATATCCTGGAATATTCTGTTAAAGTCTACCCCTGTCCAAGATACAAATCTACTCCACATGAAGGAAACTATTTCGTATTCGTTGCTTTGCTTGGACACATCCTTCTTTATGGCAGATATTGATTCATTCAGAATTGCAACAAAAATGTTAATCAATAAGAACATTACGGTGAAAAAGAAAGCAAAAAAGAACATAGGACCAAATATACGATTTACTTCCTCCAATGATCTGAAATCGTATTTACCAAGAGCAAATGTGAGCAAGGTTTCCAAGGAGTGAATCATTGTTTTGTAAGAAGATAGTTGTGGCCCAAACATTAGATATCCCCACATTGCATATGCAATCATAAAGCCAGAAAGAGCTACGGAAAATGCCGATAACTCCTTCGCAGAATTTCGTATCACACCGGCTATCATCGACATTCGACGATTGAATCTAAACATATGTAGTAGTTTGATAATACAAACGAATATTGTAAAAGCAACGATGTATCCAAAAACCTCATCCCACAATGCAAGTCTTTGGAAGTTATAAAACCGATCTGAAAAATAAAGAAAACGTCTTTAAAAATTCCAGACAAAGTATAAAACGACACATCAGTGACGTTTTGAGCTGAATGAATGAAGAGGTCATGTTGCAATGTAAAACAAATGGTTTAGGCTGTATGTTCAAAAATCTAAATACACATTTTATCTGAGCTTTAAGTTTGTAGTTCCGTAGGAATAAGAATCACAATGAGGTTTTAAAGTAAAGTCCATATGGCTCCGGCGAATATGTAGAAATATAATTCCAACGAAGTTCAAGATAATTAACGCCTGACATGTGTTTCGTCTATTCAAGGCGCTTTACCCGAAAGAAGGAAAATACATGAATGAATATGAATAGCATAGAACAACAAAACCAACAATGCTGAACTGGTTATTAAATTATGAATAAAACTAACCTATATCTGGCATCGGATTTTTGACAATAAAGGTAATAACAAATGTAATAACAAAATTACCTAACTTGGAAGATTAATTTCAATGTCATGGAAGATCTTTCTCTAATTATAAATGGTTTTAAAAACTTACCAGCAGCTTCATAAAATAAAGTATTACCTCTTAGTTTATTCACACTTCTTAAAGCTAACGTAGACATCGCATGTCGCATCATATACATAGCAACACCAACTATTGCTAATATCAAATTTGCAAACTCCAAAAAATTCCAGAAACTTTTACAATATCGTTTTCCTTCGGTTCGCAGCCGCCTTATCTCTCTGACCAGATAGTAAATAATGAATATCAGTGCCAGTATCTCACAGGCTACAACAAATATACCATAACCCCCAACATACGAAAACAGTCTGAAAGTTTTCAAGAAAAATTCCGGTAGAATTTCCCCTGTCGTACTCTGTTCAAATGTCATCATTATGTTCGAGAACAAATTCACGTTCGGGTTATAAATAGAAAATTCTATAAATAGTACACGGGTATATCTATCGACCCATTTTAAATCTTCCAGTTCGTTTACAGTCTGTTTCACCCTTTCATGCTGACCAATCAAATCTGCAACGTAACCACCGCCAAGATATCTACCAAAGGTACCAGTTACCGGGACACCTTCATTTTCTAGTAACGTTCGGTATCTCCAGGGATTATTCGGTTTTCGGTCAATGGACGATCCCTCCGGTATAGTTATCCAACCCTCTTTATAATCACGTTGGTCTTCTAAACTGGTTGACCAGTCAAGACTACATATATTTATTAAATGTCGGAATTCCAATGGTATGTAACACAAATCTGAAATAAAAACAAAACCAAGTACAACCCCAACAAAGAAATATGATTTCAGTTGTGAAATATAATTTCAAACCCGTTAATTTAAAAAAAAACATTGTATTTTTATTGATAAAAGATTTACATCATTTTGAAAGAATTACTGTTAATCAAAACGAAACAAATTCAATTTATAAATGACAGAAAACAATTTTATGCCTTCATAACATACATAAAACAGCTGATTCAACAAAGGGTTCAAAGTGTTCACAAAGCGAAAGCAATGTTTTTTTTTGCTTGAGATAAAAAGGAAAGAAAATGAAAATAGTCGGGTAAAATCCTACACTCTTGGGGAGATTTTATTATAATGTTACCAGACTTGACTCTTTCCTGCCTTAGCCTGACTGGGCCAACTCTATACGATGTTAGGGTAGAAATCACCCTGTCACCTAAAGTCCCCAGGTCCTGTCCATCCCAGTGCTTCGTTGCATAAATATTCGGTAAAAGTTCAAGATTTATCCATTTCCAAACATCGTCTGTCGTGTGCATCTACAAAACGTGTAGATATAGATGTAAGAATACGTTATTGCTTTATGCAGGCTTTTACACACTAAACAAATAAATCATAATGAAATTCAGTATTTAATCAAGTATTGTTGTTTTGAAAGAAGTGGAAAATTTAAATCTGATAAAATCAAGCACTTTAAGACTTCAGTGTTCATACGACTCATTAAAAAGGTTTGATTATTGAAGCTGTAACTTGTTTAAACTCATATTAGTCTGTATGAAATAAAAAAGTAAGTCTTACCTTTGAGAAATTTTGTTTCACTCTCAGCATATCGACAATTGCTTTTTTGACTTGGAAAGACTGTGTATCTCTATTATGATTTGCAACCAGTATAATAAGACACAGAAACAAAAAGTAGAATGCTATATCTTTCAAAATGGTATGCATCTTCATTTCTTTGAGGCGAACTTCTCTTGCTTTTGCAACTTCGACTGGATCTGGAGGCTCTATATGTAATGAACTGCGAATTTCTAAAATGATTAAAGTATTGTAAAGCGTAACTGGTTTCCAATATAAAATTTTAAGTATTACTTACTTTATAAAATTCTATTAATTGTACAAAAAAGTAAAGCAAAACTAAGAACTGTCTGCATAATGATGTTGGGTTCTAGTATTTGTAGTCGTGACTGTAGGGGAATGCCCCTCTGCAGTGACTACTTTACCTATTAAGGTAAAGACTTGCTTTGTGCCACGGTTCGTCCAGCTCATGACACACCATTGCTCCAGGGTATCTTTTGTTGTCGTTGGAGTAGGGCCCGTCTTTCACCACGCGTTGGAACTGGTCGGAATTCTGGAAGATAATTGTCTGCAACTGGCACAAGTTATCTTAAAGAATTGAATCGATTTCATAACAAGCAAAATATTCACATTTACTAGAACAGTCGACAAAAACGAAGATTCAACAAACCTTGTTTAGGTTTGGAATGTAGAAGTTCTTCATCATTTCTTGGTTCATTTGTTGTTTCATCGTTAAAATCGGTTTCCTCCTCAATATCCGGTTTTCGTAATAAAATGGCAAGAATAATTGCAATGATGATAATCTAAAAAGTAATAGAACGTCTGATATTAATGTGCATACTTTATGATAATTTCTAAAAATAGCCAATTTGTACTTTGAAAAAAAAAACAATAACAATGAAGTAAAAAAGAAAGACTAAATGGAAGAACTTCATGAATGACGGTTAGTTTTGCCCTTTAGGACTTTTGACTATCGATCGAATGCCACATTGGTACCTATATGCATCTTCCAGCTTTCATTTGTACTATTTGATATGATAATATACTATTTGAATAATATATTTGTAACAACACAAACGTTAGTAAGATGCTACTAAAATTATAACATTGAACCGGAAAAAAAGCATTCCTACCTTTGTTGGTTGTATTAAAGTTACTGATTCAAAAATAGAGAGGATCATTGAGGAAAGCCAGTTCAGTGATTTCTCTCTTCCCCATTCCATGCTATACAGGAAGGTAAAAAATCCAGAAACACCAACAGATATAAAAACTAAAATCCATCCGATGTAAACACACCAATGTGGAAACTTGATTTTTTTCTTGGAAGCATTTTTCTTGCCATTTGACTCATTATCGTCATGATCGATGTTCTGGTCTGTTTCGTGTAAGTTTTCATGTTCTGCGTTCTTTTTGTCAAATTCGGATTCAGATACATCTTTAATAACCATATCATTTGACAAAGAAAGGTCATGTTTAATGAAAATTTCCGATAACATCCGAACAGGTTTGACCTTACCCATAAAAGCATTTGTTACCCTTGTTTCTTTGGGTCTAGATTTTCGGAAGATCAAATCAATTGCAATGTTAACCGGTAAAACTATTAAACTAGACACGACACTGATATATAATCCATGTAATGTGAACTCTAGCGGGCCCAATTTAAAAACCTCAACGTTTTCAACGCGTTCGTCTGCTTGGTAAAACATAGCGTTTGCAACCATTGTGGTAAAAATTAACGATAGAATACAAGACAGACGTTGACACCGAGTAAAATTACTCCTCTGGGGTCTAGAAAACAAAGAAATCCATAAATGGGAATCACTGAAACTCCGTTTTGTTTTGGACATGAACAGGTTTTGAAAACTAATGAGGTCATGTGACCCTGCCACCGGAAGCAGTCGATCTATCATTCCATCATCTTCCTCAACAGCAAACCACTTGTTACAGAGGAAGAAAAACCTGTAAGTATAGAAATTATTTAAATCATGATTTTATAAAAATATTTGTTGTAAACAACTTTTTGTATTTTTTTAAATAAAGTTATTAATTAAAAAAAAACCGAACTGTATAAACAATCTAGTAAGTCCTATAAATATCAATCTTATTAAAGTACATTGTAGTTACAATAAAGCCTTGAACATAAAAGTGTCAAAAGCCATAGTTACAAATATAGCATATAATCTCACATTTCTTTTGAAACGCTGTACCAAGTCAGGGCCATTTCAATCTTCGGTATGTCTTACTTGTTTTGTCTTTTCTCTTTGACTTTGAAATTGATCCTTCAAGTTCGGTTATTATGTTATTTCATTTATTTATTCCTTATAAGTGAACACAAAAGTCAACAACATATACTAGAATACACAATATTTTCTCTTTTACAATTATTTTTATCAATAGAAGTCAACATGTTCAGTTAAATTGAATAAAATTTCAAGAACAGCATTTATTACAAAACATGAAATGCATGAAATATAAAAGTATAAAAACATACGTTTCTCTTGTTTGGAGGTCGGTCACAATGATTTTGCTCAAATACCAGCCCTGATTTCTGCCCTGTCCGGAGTTATCATGCCACAACCGGATAAACGTCAATGGACCTAACCATTCCTTCACAGTCATTATGTAATGGTTTATACTGCCTCTTGTTAAGGTCTGGATAACAAAAACAATTTACCAATTACACTGATGCCCTATTCAACACTTTATTACAAACAACTATTCAAGTTCACTCAAAAATATATTAATTAAAACAGATTAAAAATGAATTAAAATGAATTTTGTTTCGTTTAGAGGTAAACTTAAAGATTAATGCCAGCTCGATCATGACTTACGGCACAGTCAGAAAAAGAAGACCCCTCCCCGACTAAAAAACAAAAACTCCAAATATATCTTTTCATGAGTTATCATCAAAATTATCTTATTATGCAATAAAATGTATAAATCTACAAGTTTTTGTTTATATCTCTAAGGTTGATTTAGGTTTTTATATGTCTTCTTAACTGACCTTTTTCCACCAAAATGTACTGTTTACAAGATACTTTACCAATAAGTCGTGCATATGCGTGCAAAAAGGCTGCAGAGCAGTTCAATTATGTTTAATTGATTTAATTGTTTTAAAGCACGAATTAATCAAAGTCTGATAACAAGGTATGATCTTATCAAAACAAAGAAACAAATAAGAAAGTAATTTATTTTTACCTTGATTAATTTTTCATCTTCAAGACGTCGAACTCCCGTATCCTTCAAGTCTCCCGCCATAATGAAGCTGACACGTGATCGTGTGCCTGCGCCTCTCCTGAGTCCAGTACAAACTGTTATTTGGTAGCAGTAATTCTCATTGGAGATATTGTCCATCAAAGGTGTAACTCCCCACTTAATAATAATAAACATATATATTATAATGTTAGATCCTTAAACTTGTATACTTATTATAATAAGCAGAAATGTTGAATTGAAACTTTTTTAAAACAGGATTATTTTTATTAACTTCTGCACATTATTTATCCAAAGCCTTGAAAACAATTAACACATTTTTATCTAATGCCTTGAAACAGTCTACATATTTTTTCTATTAAGTCGTTGATTTGTAATAAGTCAATTACTAAATGTATAAATAAAACTAAATAAGATGTTAAGCTGTAACTAGATTACGTAATGTCATTTCAATCAACATAAATAATATAAAAAAAATCTATAGCTATTTTAATTTCAAGTACCTTCACGATGTCTCGTTTATCCTGATGCCTGGTCCAAATCAATCCAAGACAATATATCAGAATACATCCACAAAGTGTTGCAAGAACTGCCCAGTTGTCTTTTAACTTCTGGTCAAGATTATTAAACACTGATTTGAAATCTATCTCGTTAGGCGGAACGAAGAAATCTACTCCAAAGGATGTCAAATGGTTGCAGAGGCATCTGGTGAAGTTTGTATTCGACAGTGGACTTACCTAATACAAAGTCATGATTTGGTTAAAAATAAGGATTAAACAGTTGAATCTAAGCTACTAACAATTTTCTTTTTTGTAGATTGCGAATGGGAAAATAAACGAAAATATGACAAAAATAACAATACCAGTTTTATTCAGCAAGAAAATCAGATATATTTTGTTTTAAAGTATTAAGTATCACAAAAGTAGTTTTGAATTGAGCAGAATTCATTCCTAAAATATGTTGGTCTTTTGTTTTTAGAGAAGAATTTATTTCTGAAATATTTGTTAAAATATAAAAAAAAATCGTACCGAACAGTTCTCAGCCGACCAAATATCCCTTATTTCGTCCCAATAGTAGCAACCAGATGTTACAAAGGTCAGTGTATAATTGACTGTCACTGGATCCTCTGGTTCCAACATATACTCATAGTAGTCCTCATATATATCTTCCTCGGTTATATTGACTGTAAATTAATTTATCATAAATATTATTATGCGGTTAAAAGCTCAATAGAGCTTATGTGTACTGTTATAAATGTACCGAATTCAAATAAAGTTTTCGTATTCGTATTCGTTTTATATTATAGATACAGATATGAAAAGCATGTTAAATGTACATTTAAAAAGTATATACAGTGAAACCTCTCTAAACTGGCCACCACTGGGACCATATAAAATGGCCAGTTTAGAGGGGTGGCCGGTTTTGTGAGTGACTGGCAGATATGGATAAAAACTAGAACCCATGATCCAAATACATGTACAACATGTATTATATATAAAATATTCTTATAGATTTTATAAAGCCATTCTTTAACTTTTAAAGGAAAATTAATGCTATGTTATTTATTTTAAATTTTGAATGCCCATTGGTGCATGATTCTTAAATTCATAATTACTGAAGTTTGGTATGTAAAGCAATTCAGAAGATATTTTATTTTGATAATTTACATGATACTTAATAAAAACTTTAAGTTAATTTTTAAAATTTCTAAAACTAGCAAAGATAAGAAATCATATTACAAATGTTTTAATTTTTAGGATTATTTACTTTAAAAATACAGATCTGAGATGTTTTGACACTTAAATATTAGTTTATAAGCAATACCATGAATACAACAGAATTTTAAAACCACTACTAAAACATTTTATTAGATCATCAATGTTTTTATTTCAATTGACTTTTACATGCTAATTAAGGTTTTACTCATGTAGGGTTTCAAAGGATTTGTTTTGATAACCTATGTTTTGACAATTTTGTGACCAGTGGCATGATTAATGTGGCCAATATACAGGGGCTAAATTTACTTGACTACTGAAGGGAATTATTCTTTAAGGTGGCCGGTGTACGCTTTACAGGGGTGGCCAGTATTGTGAAGTAATTTTACATGCATTTTAATACAATTTTGCAGGGACTTTTTAAACTGGCCAGTTTAGAGGGGTGGCCAGTTTTCAGGGGGTCCGGTTAAGAGTAACTGCAAAGTTTGAACATATGAATATGAACATCAATGCAGAAAAATGTAAATTATATTAAGGTTTGTTAAAATTATTTGATGATAAACATATGAAAATAATTCGTCAAGAACACAATTAAAAGTAATATTCTGAAGAATTCTGTATTACCAATTCAAGAAATTCTTTATGCAACTTTTTATCATACCTTGAATTTTCAAATTTTCAATATATGAAACATATTTTTTTAAGATGACAATGTAAAATGCACAGTAGTTTACCTTCGGCTCTGATTCCTATGAAATAAGTTCCTGGTCCATTTTGTCTCACATAGTTCTGAGAAAGGTATACTCTATGTGACATTTCTTCATATAAATCAACACTATCAACCATCTCAGGTACATCATGTGGTATGGTCGTGTTCCAATCAAAATCCTCAATGGATGGAAAATCTCCGTATTTAACATAAACTTCAAGTTTTCGGTCTATACCCATAGGATCAATAAGTATAGACAATGTACTGTCATTAGAACGAACTCTAAATGAATGAAAGTATAAAGTGTCCGAATTATCAAGAGTAAGTGTGTAATTCTGTTCGTTCAAAAGTGACTTGTCTACCTCAATGTCTATTAGTATGTCATCCTTAAGGTTGTTCACCGACAAGACGTTGCCTTCCTCGTCGTATATGTCTAATGTTAGAATGGGACTGTTGATGAACCTTGCTGTGGAATCCCAAACGTACGGATTCGTCTGAGAGCTAAGAACCTATAATTTTTTAAATGACAAGTTATTATTTGACATTCCTGATCTTGTAGCTACAATATTGTTTCTTAAATGATGTATTCTTTTGATTCTTTTAGAACAATACATTAATCACATTTCTAGTTCACAGTTTTAGGAAAGCTAAATTATCTATGAAAAAAACATATCTTATAAAACGCTAAATCTTTCAAATACGAAAATGCAGTTTTAAAAAGCTATTTTTGTTATGTCTATTGAGTTATTTTGCGTATTTTGATGTCATCTTTAATATACTTTTCTATTAAAAAGATTAAAGGCTTATTTTATAGGCGTACCTTGACATCTATAAAAGTAGAGTTCTCCAAAGTATCAATTAAAGACTCTGATGACGGCATTTGAAATGCTCCTCCTACTCCTGTAACTATGGAGCTATTCATCTTGGCAACGGAGCTTCTCTGAGCCATGACTGTCAACAAAGGTGATTGTAAGATAACTGGTGGAGCATCCGGGGCCTGGTTCTTGATAACAGATTGATATATAGTTTCAGCGACGCTCAAAACCTGTGATGCTAGCTTTTTCACCTAAAAATTGAATAAGGTGAAACATTAAAAAATGATAATGTTTATTTATGAAATTTGAAACAAAAGAGTAAGCAGGTTTTTTCTACAATACTTTGTTCTTTAAATAGATTATAGTTACACGCCTTAAACTTTAATTTCATTTGCCACTAAATGATAATACTCAAAGCTATCAAGATGTGATATTCAAATAAAATATTTTGCTACCTTTGCCTTTTTCTCAGCTGTTATGATGCTATGGTTGGAAGCCGCTGTAGTTGTATTAACAGTTGGTGGTCTGGTTGTTGTGGTTGGTGTTTGTTCAGCACCACTAGACTCTAGGCTATTCTGTTGTATGAAACTTGCTATTTCTTCGCCCGTTGCTGCAAACACTACGCTTCCCAATGTTGCTATTATGTCTTTAAAATAAACCATAGTAACTGTACAATACCATCTTTACTCTAATTTCGGAGCAATTTTTCCTATATTAAAGTGCACAAATACTTTACTTGAAAAATTCTTTCTTTTATTCTAAGATTAACCAATTGGTATCGATATGCTCTTAATCTATTTGCTTCTTTCGACAAAAAGAAGAATCCATAAAAGATATATGGAAAAATGTAACCATAAGAGAAAAGCAAAAGCGGTGAAATTGAGATAAATAACCAGTAAAATATAATGACAGAAACGCATAAGTCCATTTTACTTTCTTCCCAATAGTCAAAAAAATGTAGAAGGATCTTGATGCATATTCAATCATTTATTATGTAAAAGTAATATTTGTGTTATGAAATTACCTTCTGCAGTACTGTATTTTTGACTTTCAGATTCAGTTCTTGAAGTGTCAACCATATCTTGAAAGGTGTTTGCCATTTGTTCCATGGCACCAACAGCCATATTCTACACGAAACAAAATATCACGAATCATTTTTGTTATCTCCTTTAAAAATACTAAAAGCAACTGTAATTTTATTACATTTTAACTGAAAGAGAAATAGTATTTAATTATCCTTACTTAACTTCCTGCAGTCTAAATTGTTTAAGTCCTGACCTCCGAGAAATATCATCAACTTCTGTCCTCGAAAAACTAAACATAGTGTATAAATAGTCAAGGAGTAAACAAAAACAGAACATGAATTCATACCAACCTGTGATTCTTCTGTCAATTCAGAGCTCTCATGAGTAATAACACGGAAAGCCATTGCTGTCTGTTGAAGAGAGTCTAAGGTTGGAGTCTCAGATTCACTTGATAATGTCTTAATAACAGATGTTCTAAGCTACAAAAAGATATAGTATGATTTAATTATAGATGACAGTGTCTGTTTGCTAATTTTTTTTATTTTCTTAGCAAAGCACAAAAAATCAATTACAAAATAGCTTAACTCAAGAAAGAGTTGTTCATTTTTGTCCCCCGCCGCAACGCGGAGAGGGGACATAGAAATGCCTGGCGTCCGTCCGTCACACTTTTTGTAAGCACTCTCAAGGCTACAAATTATGTAGGATTTTCATGAAATTTATACCAAATGTTTATATCACTAATACCTTGAATAAGTTTGAAAATCAGCATTTTTCAATAATTTTTGTAGGAGTTAGGGGACTTTGACCATTTAAATGACTCTGTTTTTTGCAAAACAGACCTTGTAAGAGCTCTCATCCCTACAGATGTTGACAAATGTTCATGAAATTTATACCAAATGTTTATATCACTAATACCTTGAACAAGTTTGAAAATCAGCATTTTTTAATAATTTTTGTAGGAGTTATGGGACTTTGACCATAAAAACGACTCTGTTTTATTGCAAAACAGATCTTGTAAGCACTCTCATCCCTACAGATTTTGACAGATTTTCATGAAATTAATACTAAATGTTTATATCACTAATACCTTGGACAAGTTTGAAGATCAGCATTTTTCAATAATTTTTGTAGGAGTTAGGGGACTTTGACCATAAAAACGACTCGGTTTTTTTTGCCCTACAGATGTTGACAGATTTTCATGAAATTTGTACCAAATATTTATATTACTAATACCTTGGTCAAGTTCGACAATCCGCATTTTCAATAATTTTCGTAGGAGTTAGGGGACTTTGACCATAAAAATGACTCTATTTTTTTGCAAAAAAGACCTTGTAAGCGCTTTCATCCCTACAGATGTTGACAGATTTTCATGAAATTTATACCAAATGTTTATATCACTAATACCTTGGTCAAGTAAAAAAATCAGCTGTGTTCGATAATTTTTGCTTCACCGGCGGGGGACCCTGGAATTCCATTCTCGTTTAAATAAATTTTGTAACAATTTAAGTCAAATAATGCTGTTTTATTTTTTGCATACACCAAGCATATAACAATATAATAATTCGATGTATTGATTTTTATACCTGTAAATTTTTTAATTGTGTATGCCAAAAAGTGCCACCAGCAACACATCATAGCATACTCATTAATTTATGTTTAGCTTGATATTGGATATTAGTTTTAATTTCATCTTACCTCCGTTCTTAACTCTTTTTCAGCAGCAGCCTTCTCTTGTTTAAGCCTTTCCTCCTCTGCTGGATCAATGGTACTGCCTTGTTCTATTGAGGTACCTGGGGTCAATGTCGTGGTTTGTATCGTTCCATTTGATATTTCATTACTGTCTGTCGTTGGTTGGGTAATGGGAGGACTAGGTTTGGGTGTCGTGTACATTTGTAGCAGTGAGGCCCTAGAAACTCCAATCTAAAATCCATAGTGAATAACATTAGATTTGGTCAACAAGAACTTAAGGAGGTACAAATAGTACCAAATTCTATCAAATAAAATCTATAAAAAAGAACATAGAACAAAATTTTTCAATTTGATATTTTACAATAAAAAGAAAAAAAATCAGTTTTTAAAGGTTTTGTTCCAATAATGGCGAACTCATTAGCATCTAAAAACTCCAAAATGTTTCTTACGTGGACAGGTGAGAAATTAATAAGAGATGCCACGGCAACTATCAACTGCTTAGCTTCCTGTGTTTTTCCTGAAGACAGGAGAGAGCTTAATTCATTGGAATCTCCTTTGGTCAAAGTTAAAAGGTTTGAAACGTCCTCATTTACTGGTTCTTTAACCTAGGAAAACAGAATTCAAATCGGATTTTATCAAATGCTCTTATAAATTAGCAACACCGTATATAGTAAGGTAACTCAAGCATGAACATTTTTCCATGACTAACGATTATTATCATTACAACAAATTATAAAGGGAAAACCTACAGATATCATTAACTCTAGAGGAAATCATTGTCATTTTATAACAACTAAATATCATTTCATAGCTATTTAGTAAACTTAGTTAAAATTGTTAAAATATGCTTGTTACATGTGTAAACCCATTTTATAGGATGAAAGCCCACTTCATATTTTTGTTATTCTTCACATGTTAAGTTTGATGATAGTTAATGTGCTCTACATGGATATAAAACACTTTACCTGAACTTTTAAATAGGTTTCCACATATTCACCGATCGGGTTGGAAATCCGAACAACAACATCATGATAGAAATCATGATCTTCCGGACCAAGAGAGAACTTGCTGTTGGGTGTGAATGGATCTTTGCCATAGTATAAAAGCTGGGTATCAAAGGATCCCTGTGGTCTTGACCAGAACCGATACAGCAATCCACGCCCTAAGCTTTCCTCTTCTCCAGGGTTAAGCCACCCACTACAACTTATTAAAAATTCTGTTTCCAGTGCAACACCTAATTTAAATACGAAAAATATATGTATTTTTCTTAATGGTAAAAACGTTTAATGAAAAGGTATCAAATTTGCGCAATCGTATCTATGTGACAATTTAAAGCTTTTCAAAAAAATGTTAAATAAAGGCAAGAACATCATTAGAAGAACAAACATCTCAAAACTTTCAGAAAAAAAAACGGAATACAAAACCATAGCAGAAATAAAACAAAAAATTTAATGTAAAAATACATTACTTGAATTTTACCATGTATCTATTGTAACATCAAATAAAATTTCTGGCTTGAAAAAATACAGCTGTAGATTTTTACCAGAGGCTGGATTTATATTGCAGGTTCCTCCATACGGTGGTAAATTGGTAACGAATTCATATTCTGTAAAAGTAGGAGCATAGCCGTACACCTTGCCGTCCACTCGCATACGATATATCCTTCCACCAATCAATGAGTGACGTTTGATGGATATAGACTGTGATGTTGTACCAAAACCTACAAAGTAAGTGGTCGATATCGTTAGAAATAGATAACAAGATAAAATAAACGATCTGTAAGATATCCCATCCACAACCCGATTGTGCAATATCGTCAATTATCTTCGATGGGTGGTTCTTTAAAGTAAATTCAAAATTTTCTTTACTCCTACTTAGTTTGCTTTCTACTTGTTGCCATAAAATGTTTCAATTTTAATTGAGGAAAGTTTTTCTGACAAAAACATTATCATTACCGAAAATAATCTATTTCAAATGTTCACTTCATATAGCAGATATCTTTGTCAATAATAATTAAAATTTTCCTTGGAAGTAAACAATTGCAAGAATAATATCAATCTTTGCATAAGATACAGTATAACTAAACCACTTACCAGGATAAGTTATACTATTCAAATGTAGTACTTCCTCAAAAGTGTCAGTTGTAGAATTATGAAGGTATAGGTGCCAATTGTAGTTCTTTTTGTCATAATAATTGCATTCTATGCAAGACACTGACAACGTGAAATCGCCAGACGGATTCATCTTTGACTTACAGTTTTCCCCATGGCACCTGCAAGTCAAATTTTGAAGAAACTGAAGAAGAATTAAATGCCTTAATCCTTAAAGGACACACAATAGATTTTCAAGATTTCTAAACAATTGATTACAAAACAAATGTGTGCTCAATAAAGTTGTCTGCTGTTTACTTCCTTATTTATATTCTAATTATTCTAATTTTTAAATCAACAAAACAAAAAATAGGCCTAACGGACATTATGCCCCATCTTGCAACTTTTGGGACGGACGGACGAACGGACCCAAACACTATATTCCCCCCTACTTTCGTAGATTGACATAAAAATCATGCTCATCATATAAGTGTAGGCTGTTACTACTACAAGACCAAGCTAAACAAATATTAAAGAAATGTTTAATGCTGTTATAAATTCAAACAATGTACACTAACAGAAATTTCTTTTTTTCTAACTTGATAGCTCTTGTTATTCTAAATTGTTACACTTTTGAATAAATTTGAACTTACTGAATTGAAAGCGTTGGAGGATCACCTTCTACCACATATATTACTTGTTGATAAACACTTTTTCTCTCACCCTTTGTCACTTCTAGTTCGAAAATATTTTCAGAATTTGGTTCAAAATACAAAGTACTGATTTGAAATATTGCATCATGAATTGGTAAAATTCCTGGTCCAGTTCCAAAACAACCTGTTGATCTCGTCATATTGACATATACATCCCAAGATGGCAAGTCAATAATTTGAACTGGTGAGTCATATTTTTCATTTGCTTTTCTACATTTCCAAGAAAATACCATTCCTGTTTTGTTGTTGACGTTTTCCACATCCGGGTCAAATGTTCCATCGTTGCCATCC
The DNA here is from genome assembly GCA_963971305.1 of Arcuatula senhousia. Lineage (NCBI taxonomy): Eukaryota > Metazoa > Mollusca > Bivalvia > Mytilida > Mytilidae > Arcuatula > Arcuatula senhousia. Next base: position 35,712,917 of record OZ020307.1, on the reverse strand, counting down.
ATAAGTAAGAAGTTATTATAACCGACAACCTTTGCATTTCCACCCTTGATTTTTACAACCAATGGCGTTGGTGTGATGTTCAAAAATGTAAAATCTTCAGATGACAATCCATAGATTTCTGTCATCGAGACGTTTAAGCTTATTCTGTAATGTCCAGTATCGAAGGTTTTTGGTGCAAAAAGCAAATTGAAATTATTCAACTTCACCGATTCTGGAACAGAATAAATATCAAAAGTGTAATCCTGATATGTTTCACCTTGTGTAATTTTGTAAATATTCCATTGATAACTAACGTTTAGTGAAGCTTTGCAGTTTATTTCTGCATAGCTCTCAAGATTTATCCATTGTGACTTTTTAATGGTTTCTGGTTCGTCAATGCTTTGACCACCTCCGTCTATATGTACAACAGGATAGAAACAACTTATACCACTTACAATAGCAACATCCGTGATGCTTTTTGATGAAATTGCGTTACTTCCATTAACGTTGACAACGTAAGTGCCATTTACCCTGTACATATGACTGTGAGTCAGGACTCTTGTCGGTTGCCAGTTAAAGTACGCATAATTCATTTCCGATGCTATATTTTCACAAGATGTCAACCCATAAATAACCTTTGGTGAACCATCTCCCAAATCGCAGGTAAAACAAGAATCGGTGCCTGGCTGGTCAAGTTCAAGGTTAAACGTAATTGTTTCAAAGGCATTTGTTGGTCCGTTATTGGTCAATGTAGATATAAGGACAGTCTGAAAAAGTTTTATTTCAAATGTATAAGACGTTTGGGAAAGCTGGTTACTTGCATTAACTCGAATATTGTATGTCCCATCCACTTTGAACTTGTGAGAAAAAATTGGGTTAGAAGTACTTATTATCTCTTCGTTTCCTAAATTCCAGACATACACAATGTTATTTCCTGACACAACCGCCGAATCAAAAATAATAGTGCGTTCAGTTGGGTAGATATTTTCATCATCACCATATCCGAAACTTACATCTGTACTACGATCGGACAGATAGAAATATCGCACTACCTTGAGTCCGGAGATAGGCACAAGCACCCAAATCTCTTTTTCAGTCTTAATTGAAGAAATCGAGTTCGTCACATTGAAAACTACGTTATATTTTCCCTTTTGAACAAAAGTATGCGTTACATTTATCATGTGATTTGCTATTGTATCGCTGTTAACAGTACCCTGATATGTTATACCATCACCAAAGTTAATAGTGTACTTGGGATTAGTACCACTAGCTATAACAAATGAAAATTGAAGTGAGCCTCCATTTGAAATATAGTTTCTGTCACTATTTATAGTGATGACCGATATTGGTTGTTGCACCGAAGTCCAAGTGGAGAACCACAGGTCGCTTATTCTGTTGGAACAGTAGATATCAATATTCAAGTCTCCTACAAAACTCGAATCACTCAAGCTCAAGCTTATCTTTTCAGTTTTTGCAATCTCCATTTGAGAAATGTAAAACTCATGAACATCGGAGTCTGATAAGTTTGTAATGCAATTCATATGCGAAGGTGGGTTAGTGTCACTTAGGTATCGTATATCTATGACGAATGTTCCTGGTGGATTTGAAATGACAGGAGATGTTGACACTGCCAAATTTTCAATTTTGTTTTCGACGAAAACCTTTTCTGGTAGGTAAAATGTTTCAGTCGAGAACCGATTTAGAGCTTGAACGGAGAGATTATAAATACCTACTTGCATTATATTGATTGGCAAATAATAGATTGTTTCACCAAGCACGGTATTGTCAATAGATGTACTTTTTACTATACCTGTGTCATCAACAACGTCAAACGATAGATTTGTACCGTTCTCCACTTGAATTGTTAAAATAATTTCATTGCTTGGTTCCACGGCATGATAATTTGCTTGCACGCTTAGACCAGATATCAACTCTTCAGCAACAACCGTATGATTCAATATTTGAAAGCTAACAATATTTGATATATTCAATGTTATCTCGTAGATTCCGACCTCGTAATAATGCTCAAAGTTCAGAGTTTCTCCATTCGTTACAACTGATTTATATGTGTAAATGCTATTTCCATCGCCAAAATCTACGGTAATATGAACATTTCTGTACACCGATGGTGCTGAAATGTTCATTTGAATATATCCCGTATAATGTGCGTCAAGTTCTCGAACGTGAATGGCAAAGTTTGAGATAGGCTTCTGAACGATGACCTGAACTTCAGAAATAGCATAACCGATGTTGTTGGACGCGTTAACAGAAACAGTGTAGTTCCCCTCTGTACTGAAACTACAATTGAAAAAATCTGTCTTGTAACGAAATGGATAGCCATTTTCTGAGGACAATATAAGTGTTATGTAAAACTTTTGTCCTACTTATATTAACTTAAGAATGTGACTCGTACTTGTCTATTTTTAGATTAAAAATATTTTTAAAAAATCCTTTTGATATCGAGCTTCAAGTAAAAGAAAAGGATGTATGTATTCTCTCCATGTCAAAAGAATGATATCACTGTTTTGCATGTACTGCGTTATAATATGTGACATTTATTGTATTGTATTGTATATTCATGAATTGAGTAATTCTAAAAGGAAAAAAATAAAATAAAAAAAGAATGTGACCCATTTCATACAGAGATAATAATGTAAATTGAAAATTATACTTCTGGTCTAAATTATATTAATACGAAACTATAGATGGGTAGTATGTAGACACTTACGAGTGAGTCGGTAACAAAGTTGGTGAAACGAAGGATAATATATCGGAGTCAACAGTGATCTCTTTAATGCCATCTCCATAGTCTATTTTATATGATACATGGGAACCCCTTTGTAAATTCACTGTACACGATATAGGTTCGTTAACTTTAAGTTGTGCTTTGTTGCCTTTGGTACTAGCGCCACTGATAGGATCCATGTTTACATTATCAATAACTGAAATGAAAAGAGGTGATGATTTCATAACGTATTTGTATTTTGTAAATGTCACAACACAGATTTATATGATGATGTAATTAGTTTGATACATTGATTATAATAATTATCAATGAAAAAGTTCAATTAGTAAATGTGGAGCTTTATATTTTTGTACAAGGTTTAAATAAGATACACTGTAATTGTTCTACTGAGCATTTTTGCTGTTAAATGTGAAAAAAGATGAATCATTTAAAACATCGTATTACTAAATTTTACTATATGAATTTACCTGCACATATTCGACCAGGTCTTTTTGTATCTATAGATATGTCTAAGTAGCCAGTACGACATGAACAGTTATATTTGCCCTCAAGGTTGATACAGTCTGAGTTCAAATCGCAATCGTTCCATGATGGACTGCCACATTCATTTATATCTTAAATTACAAACATTATAATTGAGAAAAAAAAATAGATGAGACTTTTATACAAGTCATTGCATTCTAATAGATTAATTGTTTGATTATATACTGGAATATAGCTCAACTGAACACTTTTGTAATTTATCTTTTTAAAATATTTATCATTTAATTAATTGTAAATAACACAAGGTCTGAAAGGTGTATAGCAGAGTACTGTGTACCAAACGAGTTTTATGTTTGAAATTCTAATGTAGTAAAAATTTTTTAAACATCATGTTATTTACCAGTTACTGTAAGGTTATCTGCTGACAATGCTACCCCATACGCCAAAAACGTTTCTCCATTTGCTACCATAACTGAATACAAATCCATTGCGGTAGCGTTTGTTGTTAAGTTGTAATAGACATACAGTTCAACAACTATACTCCCTGATGATACCTCGTGGATAGTTATTCCATAGTAGGAGTTGTTCATACCACTAGATTCCATCACATAGTCAATCTAGAATGAAATTTGTTTGTGTCAGAACTGTCGATAAAGAATGCCAAAAATTTGGAACGAACATTGTTTTTATTTAAACAAAAATTGTCACTGCAACTAAAAAAATTGAAGAAAACTCCGAAACTTTATTTTACATTATTTTTTGGTATAACATTCATATACTGTAAATAATACATCTTTATCTTATAATATAAAATGGATTCGTACAATGAAAAATACTTTAGGAAAACAAAAAAATCCCTTCTTTTATAAGCTTATTTCAAGAAAAACTGATTACATTTGTATTATACATACAGAGTTTTGTAATTGCGACGACAAGGACTGATATTCAAACGAAGTCGTGTTTTGATACTGATCTGAGTAGATGGCTGTACTATCATTCAATTCTAAGATCTGTATAATCATTGTAAAAACTTCTGAATCTGACAAAAAAGTAAAAGATCATTATATTAAGAAACTCGAAACAAGGGAGTAAATATTAAAATCATGTTTAAATAAAAGACAAAATGTAAAAGAATAATATCGCAACATTTTGTTTTTGCTAAAAATATCAATCGATTACATTGACGTGTTTAATTCCATTTTACTTGTACTAAATCAGGACTTATGAAATGGACCTTTTGCATATCACATTCCAGTTTCCATTATTTCATTAATTCGAAAAAAGTATAAGAATGCTTTATGTGAAACTATTCCAAATATTAAACTTTATCTTAAGGCGTATATATACCTACCTATGCAAGTAAAGTCATCCTCTTGATAAAACCCATCATCACATATACAATGATAGCTGCCTATAGCATTTCTACAGGTCGAATGGTCGGGGCATGGGCTGTCATGACACTCGTTGATATCTAAAGGAGTATTCAACATTTACAAGTTAACCTGAAAGTTTCAATTCTCTTTCTATTGTTGTATGTTAGTCTATTTCATTGCGAACAAAATACAAAAGAAGAACCAAAAAGGCACAAAAAATTAAACTGTTTTGATTAAAATTAATTGTTGAAGTTTGAAATTTTTAGCTGGAAACTTATATAGGAGTGTAAAAGTTTAAGTAGGCAATCAAAATTTACAACAACAACAAAATGAAAATGACTATTTGAAGAAATGCAGCACGTACATAATCTTATGTGTTCCTTTAATTTAACTTACCTGTACATATGCCATTAACCATTTGGAATCCTTGCAAACAATTACAAATATAGCTACCAACAGTATTTATACAGACTGCATACTCTTGGCATGGGTTATTTAAACATTCGTTAATATCTGAAAATATATTTTAATGAGAAAACTGAAATTAAAAAAAACAACAAAACCAGGCTTTTGACCTTCTCATGTACGGTAGTTTCATTATTTTTGTTATTAAATCTACTCACATACTTTGAAATTTAAGTTTATTAAGGGGTAATACATCCTTTTTAGGTATAACTTTAGCGGAAAGAAAATGAATAGAGTGAACAGAATAAAATACCTTATTTGTTATTTCTGCGTGTAGTATAAGCTTGCATAGATTTTTAAAAGGGAACAAATATCAACCATTTTATGCATAGTGTAATAATGTACCTTAAATGTAGACATAAAAGAACAAAAAAAAACATGCCAAAGAAATTGAAGATCGAAATGGTCTTTGCTTGTCACAGACAATTATATTAACTTTTTCTTATTTTACCATGACAGGTGTTATTGATCATCAGGTATCCTGTGTTGCATTGGCACAGGTAGCTCCCTTCTGTATTTAGACATGTAGATTTATCCGGGCAGCTTCCATAAAGACATTCGTTGACATCTGATGAAAAAGTAAATACTTGATATTAATTTGTAGTTAAGAAAACAAGAAGGTACTAAAATGATATTCGAACCCAAATACAATAACAGTTATTAAAAAGAATTATCGCACTAAAGCCAATTTTGCAATTTCTTACTCTAGATATCGACAGACAAATAATATTTGCAAACAAAATGAAAATGACTGTTTTAGCATTACCTTTGCACTCCGATCCTGTGAATGTATACCCCGGCCAACATGCACATGTGTAGCTCCCATTGGTATTTGTACAGTTAGAATGAAGAGGACAAGGGTTTGTTTGACATTCATTTAGATCTGAAAAATTGAAAAATATTGAATAGGCCATACGATGCAATAACACATAATAGACACGAAAAAATATTCCTGATTTGCCTATTTTTTCAATTATCGCTCACCCCTTTCACCATTTCAGGATAGTGTGTTGATATGATACACAATCTCTGAATTGATGAAATAGTTTGAAAAGCCAAAATATTGCAACAAAACAACAAATAGAGATTAAAATCAAAATAAAATGTTTGCTCATAGACACTTTATTTCTTAAATATAGACTTTTTTACTCTTTGTGCAAAATCAAATTTATTCGAACATTTCGATGCTCGAGAGTACATGAAGCATTCAACTAGTTGTAGTAATCATATTGAATTAAGTAAATCAAGTTTTAATGGTAGACGATAGGCTGGAGCACCCATTATTCTAAATTTCGTATCCAAATCAATTTAACGCATACCCAAACAGATATTGTTGGTCATTTGGTAACCATGTCTACAAGAACAGCTATAGGAACCTTTCAGGTTCAAACAATCTGCATTTACTGGACATGGATTATTGTAACATTCATTAATATCTGAAAATAGATTTAAAATTAGCAGTAAAGGTAAGTGGATCATTTTTATAGCTTTTAATTTTTTAAAGATAATACACCATCAGTTTCTGACCTCAAACAATGTTTAAAATAAATTACAAAATTGTACTGTTCTTATCTTAGTGACAATTTACTGAATATATAATTTAACGAATTACGCTCTTCACATACCATAGAAAATTGATAAAAATTAGTATGTACCATATTGTCAATTGTATTTTACAGGTAACAACAATAATGAATGAAAGTTTAAAATGTTTTAACAAAGAACTCATATTATAAAGAGATGATATGTTTGAGTACCAAATGAAATAAAGAATCATACCTTCACACCTTCCATTCTTCTTTGTAAATCCAGTATTACATGTACAAATATAACTTCCTTCTGTATTATTACACGAAGAATCTGATGGACAGATGTTGGTGGTCAGACATTCATTGATATCTGTTTGAGAAATAAATCAAATAAATAAATTTAGATATGGATATCTTATTAACTAATTTTCGAAATCATTTGTTTAATTTTTAGTCAAATGAGACCATCCGTTTATAGGTATAACAAATACCTTAACTAAATGTTGCTTGTGTTGAAAATCTTTTAAAATTATTGTTGCAATGAAATACCCATAAAGACATAGAACCTATCAATTTCGTATTTTTTTCACATTGAATAAAAAGAACATATATCAAAAGTAAACATTATAAAACTTATCTTAACCGACATATAAACTCATTTTTTGCAGCTTTCTATAAAATTATCTTATTTTAATATTAAGTATTGTCCAACATAAATATTTACTTTTGGTAAACCGTTATTCACGTGACCTTTACTGGGTACTGGTAAACTGCGAAACGAAATGAAACCAAAACAAGACGAAAACAAAACGAAATCGGTTAATTAAGAAAACGACTGATATCGGGTAAAATCGATTCAATTTTCTTTTTTTCCGGTTTCGCTCGATTTCGTTTCCCATCTGTACAGATTTCGGTTGCTTAATTTACTATTTTCGTTTCCTACTTTATCGATTTTGTTTTCGCTCCGTTCCGTTTTGGTTAATATTTGGGTGGTGACTAAAACGAGTAACCCGGGCCCGGGTCCGGGCCAACATCCGCTAACCCAAATATTTCAAAATGCTCTAAAATCTTTATTTCTGAATATTTTTCAATGAAATTTGAAAATAAAGTGCAAAATTATTATATCTTATTATTTATTTTCGATTTTCCAAATAAAAATTTTAAAAAATTTAATTTCGAGACAATTTTCGATTTTTGATAACTAAAATGTGTAACCCAACGAAAAGTGGAAAATTCATATTTTCTCCTATAAAACACATTTGAATCTAACAAGAACTTACTAACGATGATATGATATACTTCAGTGACGGACAAGAACATATTTTAACTAAAATTACGGTAAAATATTGCTTTAAAAGCGATTTTTCTATTTTTTTATCGACCCGGACCGCCGATTGTCGAAATGGTATGACACGGGTGTTGCTAAAATATGACCTGCGTAACCGATATATTTTATGTTCTTACTGTTGAAATGTGAGTATATTTTTGTTATCAACGATTTGTTATTGAAGGGAACACTTTCAAAATGTTTTCTAAATATTTTAATTTAATGAAATAAATCCAAAGTATTATAAATCAAATTGTTTTATGTCGGTACTGTATTACTTCTTTTAGCTCTAACCGGGCCAATGGTCGGCGGCCCGGGTCCGTAAAAATGTATCAAAATAACTTTAAAACGAAAATTCGAATACATTTTTGACCAACTCATGGCCTATTATATCATTTTTATCCATATTTTCAATTATTTTCTCCACTTTTTCGTATTATAAGTGTTTTGGATGTGCAAATCGAGTATTTCCATTTTTCGTCGGGTTACACATTTTAGTCACCTAAAAATCGAAAATTGCCCCAAAATTAAAATTTACAAATTTTTATTCGAAAAATCGAACATAAACAATGAAATACTATACTTTTATACATTATTTCCAATTTTCATCGAAAAATATTAAGAAATAAAGACTTAGAGCATTTTGAAATATTTGAGTTAGCGTATGTTGGCCCTGGCCTGGGCCCGGGTTACTCGTTTTAGTCACCACCAATATTTGTTTCTCAATTTACCGGACGCAAGTGTTTACATTTTATAATGGCACTGGATACGGTTACCTGGAAAAGTAACAATAAGAAAAAAATTATTGTTACCTGACACCGGAAGGATGGACTAACAGAAAACCGTGTAACGGACGCGGACCTGTTTTAATGAAGTAACAATAAGTATTTTTCTTATTGTTACTTGGCGTTATTATTACCTGATTTTATGAATTTGAATATTACTGTTGTATTTAAGAATAATATTAACAAAATGTATATTTCGTTTTATATCATGTTTTTGTAATTGAAAACTTGAAAAAGAAATTAATTTATTTTACCCTAATTTTACCTAGTAAAACCATCGGTGACCTTAATTGTGATCATGAAAATACATATAATGAAACGCCGTCTTTTCTATAATACAACCTCAAGTTGAAAGTACATTTGGTCAGTTTTGCCGTCGGTCCTAAGTTAAAAAAATCTCAAGCTCACAACATAGCGAAATGGCCTCTGAGATGCCGGTGGTGAATAAAATTCAATTCACTTATCGAATTTGAAGAAACCTAAACCAACTTACTGGATGTGTAGGAAATGCAGCCAAAAATGAAATTACTTCCATTTAAGATAATTTTTATTCAAATTTTATAATTGTTTTCATGTCACTATATCATGTGTATAATATTTTTTTTTTAAATCGTTGTTATAGTTAACACATTTTCAGGTAACAATAACTATCGGTAACAATAAGACAAATTCTTATTGTTACTTTCTTAAAAACAGGTCCGCGTCCGTGGACCGGTTAATATTTTACTTTGACTTTCGGCGTCAGGTAACAATAATTTTTTTCTTATTGTTACTTTTCCAGGTAAATCCAGGTAATCGTACCCACTTTGTTTTATAATTAGTTTGTCCTCTTTTTTGACACTGCGTATTTTTATGCAGTTTTCTCTCAAAAAGAGCATTTTCTGGTAGTTTTTTTTTTAAACTAATAGTGTCTTTAAAGGTTTTACACTGTATTCTTCAAATACTGTGAATTTCATTATTTTTTAAAAATTGCGAAAATGATAGGTTCTATGTCTTTAACGTACCAATACATTGACTATCACTTCTAACATATCCTTGATGACACACACAGTAGTAGCTACCATCTATGTTGACACAAGTTGCATGATCTGGACAAGATGTATTATCCTTACATTCATCAACATCTACAAAAAGATCACAGATGCTTATAAATCCCTGTTCTAAATGTCTATAAATTACTTTTATAAGTTTTGTTTAAATGGCAACATTTAAAGAATTATGAATTGTTGAAAGAAGTGATGAAAATTGTAGCAAAATTATACATTAAATTTGTAAAGTGAATATAAAATTTTTAAATTTTTAAAATTTATTTTAAAAGTCCATGATGTATACCTATACAGTTGGTTCCCTCTTGGTGAAACCCTGGCTCACAAGTACAGGTGAAGCTACCAACAGTGTTATTACAATAGGCGTGGCTAGAACAGGCATAGTCTAAACATTCATTTACATCTGAAATAACGAAATGAAACATTATCATTTTATTATCATTTTGGTGAAAAAAATGTCGTTAATTGTTGTTTAAATAAAACTGCAACAAAATAAATGCCGGTTCAATAAGGTTAGGACAAAATAGTAGGTGGAACTGATTAAAAATTATGCTTGAATCGTGTCATGGTTTTCTATCAGATCTTTTCAGTTGTTATTTTTGTTCTGTGTGAAAGAATACTTTCTTTACAATGAGCTATCTCCATGGAACGGTATTTCTTTCGTTCAATGTTATCTTTTTTCCTCTACTATTTCATGTTTGTTATATTTTGGTAAAAAAATTACACAAAACGGATATTCTCTGAACTAGAAGAATTCAAAACCGAAAACATTTAATTTATAAATATGAACGATTTTATGGATTACTCACCTTCACAAAATCCTGCATTATTCTTGACAAAACCTTCATTACATTTGCATTTGTAGCTGCCCACTGTGTTGATGCAAGTAGAATTTGCAAGACAAATGTTGTCTACTAAACATTCATTGATATCTAAAATACAAAGTTATATAGTCGGTAAGTCACCCGGAACATTTAAATTTCGAGGTTTAACCTCTAACCAGAAGCATTTGAACCAGGATAACATGAAGCTAAAAAGCCATAAAGTATCATTGATCTTCCAATCTATACTAACGTGTGGCAAAAGTAGACAAACCTGGCAACATCCAATTTTTTTAAAACCCTTAGATGCTTTCAAGCTGAATGTGTCCAAGTGACTTACAGAGCTGTCAGTCCATAAATAAAATTCCCTTTCAATAATGGGAATACCATTTGCTTAAACGGACTATTACTTTATTTCCCTGTATGTTTTCCATCCATTTGTATTCTTAAGAAATAAATTTGAACGGCTTACCTTTACAAACATTATTCTCTTCATAAAACCCAGTCCTACAGGTACAAGTATAACTACCCATCGTGTTATTACAGATGGAGTACGGCGGACAAGGGTAGTTGGAACATTCATTAAAGTCTGTGGAATGAAGTGTTAAATAAATAAAATACAGCTCCTAATTTCCATTCATTAATACCAGACTTATTCATTTGAAAAAAAAACATAAGTATGGAAAGATCAGTGCTTTATATAATACGAACTAAAGTATATGTTTTGCAAAATGATTAAAACACAACCAATCTTTTGAATTATTTCTATTAATATGTTTACCTATTTTGTACTATTTTCATGTTTGTTCAAACGATTTAGGGAAAGAAATGTGTAATAGTTCTTGTTAATTACAACAGCTGACCTCTTACAATAGAAAATAATGAGATGTGGAATTAGTGTACGCGACACAGCCCACAATCAAGCGGCAATTCAGAAAAACCACAATGGACAACCACCAGCAGCCTTCAACGAGGCCATTTGGCACTGCTCACGGTTCTGCAATTGGCCCATGGTCTGAATAGAATGCATATAATTCAAATCCAGTCCTGAAATAGTCACAGATAGACCCCCTTCTTAAACAAGGAACAGAAAACATCAAAGAGACAAGTACAAACGAAAGCTTTGTCAAAGATTCCTGGTTTAGGACAGGCGCATATAATATGTGGCGGGGTTAAACTAGTTTTTTGGGCGCAACCTTCCCCCTATCAAATTTCCTAGACAAAGCACAAAAATAAACACACAATAAAAATCAAATCTATTAAAGTCCAATTCCACTAGAGAGAACCTAAGACAAAAAAAAACAACAAGAACAAACAAACGGACGGTAAAGAAACTTTCTATAGAACACTCGCTTTTACTGACAGCTAGCTGAGAATCACCAATCGACTGATGTAAAAAAATCAAACATATCGATTTCAAATCCGACACAACACTTCAAACAATAATGATTTAGTGAAGTGTCACCACACAAAATCGACATTATAATGCTTAAAAATGACAATAGTAAAAACGTTTACGGACGTTTTAAAGTAAGTATCAAGTTATCAATATTTCTGCCAAAAATCACTAAATTCAAAGATTTAACCAAATATTCAATTCATATCCCTTCGTAATAAATTTTGAAGCCAATTTTTCATTTCTAATGGATTGCATTTAAACTTGTGAGCTTTGTAAAAAACATTACCATAAAATTCAGGATGTGATATTCCTTTCACTATCAGAAAACGACGTGTACAATTAAATTTTTCAATAAGAGATCGATACTTGTGGAAGAATTTAAAAAACGATTTTTAAATTTGTGGTATCGATAACCTTGTTTTAATATTTTTTTCAGTAATAAAACGGTTTTTATTATTAAAATCAGAAACACCACTGCAGATCCGAGCATATCTTACTAACTGTGAAATGTAAACCCCGTATGACGGCGCTAGTGGAACATCTCCTTCAAGAAAAGGGAAATTAATAATAGGAAAGGCAAATTCGTCACGTTTATCATATACTTTGGTTTGTAATTTTCCGTCAATAATACTTAAATCTAAATCTAAAGAAGGACATCTATCACCGGTGACGTTAGATTTGTTCAAGGTTAATTCAGAAGGATAGATATATGTAATAAAATTAGAAAATGAAGGATTGTTGAGTGCAAGAATGTCGTCTAAATATCTAAAAGTATAATTGAAAGTTTCGATTAAATTTTGTTTGTTGGGGTCTTTTTGTAATTTAGCCATAAATTGTGATTGATAACAGTATAGTCAAAGATCGGCTATAAGTGGCGCACAATTAGTACCTATAGGAATACCAATAATTTGGCGATAAATTTGTTTACCAAAAACGTATGTAAATTTTATCTAACAAATAATTTAGAGCAGTAATAGTTTCTGCATCAGTCCAGGTAATGTAACCTTTGAATCTCGTTACAAAAATGATTTACTAAACGAGTTTGAAACTCTAGAACAGATATAATCACTTTTAGATTTGTCAAAACACCATTTAATCAAATATCCAAATTTCTTTTTAATCAGATTATGCAGTAGGTTAGTATATAAAATAGAAAAAACGTAACTATCAAGTCTCGAATAATAGTCCAAAAAAGGAACAAGCTAAAACACATTCATCAAAAGAAACAATTAGAGCTCAGCTGAGAATTGTTTTGCAAAAACCATTATGTATTGGAAAAATTATAAATCAAATCTTTTTGTTATCTAAGGCATTGGAAATTAATAGAAAAAAAAACCATTAAATTACTTATATAAGAAAATAGTTGCTTACCTGCACATGAAGTTCCTTGTGATGTATACCCTTTATGACAGTCACATGTATAACCTGATACGGTATTGATGCAATCACTGATACTAGGACATGGGGAGGATAAGCAACTGTCTTCTGAAAAGCAGAAAAATAATAACTGAGGATAAAAATACTGCAAAGTAAGGCATTTTAAATGTTCTTATGATAACAGATAATATAAATTTTCTTTTCATCTAAGCATTGTTTCTCTGTCAGTTTATGCTTATAGTTTGCAAGTGTAGATGCTTGAATAAATAAACTAAAATGTCTTAATAAATAAATATTTTATGTTTTTAAGATGATGCCAGTTTATACAACAATATACATTGTGCTTTAAACTGTCGAATTTAAGATTCTACGTTGTCTTCAAATATGATTTTGTTTGCAAAATCTTAACCTTATTAGTGGTAACCATTCATAAGCCGTGATTTACACATTTGAAATGTGAAGATTTGCAAACAATGTAAATTCTTAATATCTTTTAAATATCTGATTCAGCTTTACGTTCTTTTACTAGGTTAGAAATAGAAATCAAGACCTGAAATATTGCCTTGAAACGGTCTAAAAAGACTTACTAATTGCTGTAGTCGTAGACAAAGTTGTAGTCGTAATATCCTCTTCATGATATGTTGTTTTCGTGATTATTGACGTATAAGTCTCTCCCGTCGAGAAAGTGGCATTAGGATTCTCGTTAACTGACGTCATACCAGTCGATGTTTCGCCTGCATTCTCGCTCGTGGTTGCAAATGAAGACTTAGTTGAACTTAAGACTGATGGTGTAACGTCTGTAGTCAGTGTTTCAGATAAAGTTGTATCTTTGGTTGTGATAACATCCGTGTATGGGAATGTTGAAACTGTGGAAGTCTCCGACAATTCAGATGTGCTCAAGTAACTCGTCGATAATGTGTTAGGCTTTGTCCCTAGCTCTGTGGTATTTTTGTCTGTGGATATGAAGTTTTCACTTGGACTCGCTGAAGTAGTATCGATCATATTCGAGTTATCTGTTTGTTGCAGTGTCGATAAATATGATGTTGATGAAAATGTGTCTACTGGGGGGAATGATGTTACAGTTTCCGTTTTCATTGTTGAGTCAGTAACATTTGATGTAACTCGTGATGAAACAGTTTGTGTATCAGATGACCCACCTGTTGGATTTGTAGTATTTTTCATACTTTCAGTTGTAGAAGACAAAATGTCTATTGCACTCCCTGCTTTTGAAAAGCCTGTGGAAACCATTGATGTGTTATCCTGATTATTTGAAGTGGTCTCTGCTTCATGTGGAAAAACTGTTGTCATGTCTGTAAAGTCTGAAGTTGTCATAGACGTTGAAACTTCAAGATCATTACTAGTTGTTTCATCTTCCAATGTTGACGTAGTTTTGAAAGAAGAACCAGTTTGCCAGGTTGTTTGGACATCAGTTGAGTATCGTTTATTTCTTAAAGCAGTTGTAAGTTTTGTTTCCTCTGTATCTATTTCAGCAGTGGATGAAGGCAGGGTCTGTGTTGACATTTCAACAGTTGCATTTTTGACAGTTGAAAGCTCCGAAACTCTTTCTGAACTTGCAGTAATATCTGTAAGTTTTGAGGTTGCTTTTATGGTTTGTCCAGAATCTGTAGTAACATGTCCAATCGTTGAATACTCTGTTAATTGTGTACTTGTTATGGAACTTTCACCATCTTGAGGAGTTGATGTACTGGTTGTACCTTGTTCAACTGATGTTTTCTTTGCAGATGATGTAATGTCAGTTGATAAAGTTGATTGAGAAGGAGTGATTGTCTCATCTATTGTTGTTGAGAATTTTTCTGAAGAAGCAACCATATTTTCAACAGTGTTAACACTCGTTGGTAATGAGACTGCTGAGGTAGTACCAGTGTCAATAGCATCACTCTGTGTAGTTTTACTTGAGGCTGTTGATGTTCCAGTATCTGCTGACACTGATTTGGTAGACTCTACTTCGGTTTCTAAAGGTGTCGTCTCCTCTTGTTTAGATGTAGCTGATGTACCTCCAGCTATCTCAGATACCATAGTAGTAGTTTCTGGTATGCCGGATATTTTTGTAATGGTTTCAGATATATAGGGTGTACTTGATGGGGTTTCGGGTATACCGGATGTTATTGTAATGGCTTCAGATGAATCGGATGTTCTTGGTGTGGTTTCAAATATACCGAAAATGCTTGAAGTAGTTTCAGATATGGCCGATGTTCTTGAAGTGGTTTCGGATATTTCTGATGTTCCTAAAGAGGTTACAGGTATATTGGGTACGGATGCAGTGCTTTTAGTAATATCATGTAAGGTTACAGATGTTTTAGTAATGACAGGTACTACTGTGGTATCTTCAGGTATACTAGATATTGTTGCAGTAGTTTCACTAATTTCATATGATGTTCGCTTTGATGTTTCCTGAAATCCGTCTGTTGATGTTGTAAAAGCAATATCAATACTGTCACTTGTTGTTGTTCTATGCACACTTATGGTCGTAGCTTGTGGGCTTATGGATGTTTCAGAGCCTACTAAATTTGTGTGTGGTTCAATGGATGTTGGAAAATTGGATGAAGCTGATGTAGGTAAGTCCGATATTGCAATAGTATTTTCCTTTGTTGTCACTTCTGCATCGTGTACTGTTGTAAAAACAGTGAAAGCTGCTGTGGGAACGTTGGATCTTTTCTCAGTTTTAATATCGGTTGTCATTTCTTTATCATGTTCTGAGGTAACGATGTTAGTCTCGGGTGTTGCAATGTGATTCAGTGATGTTGTAGGCTCTGGTTGAGTAACAACGATATTTCTTGTTGTTGTTGAAATATGAGTTGTGTCGACCACTGAAAAAATAACAGAATACTTCTTATAGAAAAATCTTGATAAAATTAGCGTTAATACATGTACAGATATATTGATTAAGCAACTTGTAAGACAAATAATTTAATCATGGATATTCGATCTTAAAACAGCTCTCTATACTTAAACTTACTTCTTAAAATGAACAATTTAAGAAAATGTAATTATCTATATTCAATCCATCAATACTAGTAAAATAACTTACCAGAAAATGACGTCTGACCAATATATAAATTGCAATCTGGATTTGTAAGTGAAGTATACCCTTGATTTAATGTGCTGGTCATGGTTGCATCGTCATAATTAGTATTGATGACGACGATTTCAAACTTCACAACAATACTTCCTGGCCTGTTGATAGAAATTCATACATGGATATTATCTTATTTTCATGATTGGCCGGAGGTCAAGATTTTCCGTCTTTTATATAAGATTTAAACGATGAAGTCCGAAATAATTTACCCGAGTCCAACCCGGTAAATAAAATAGAGTTATAGTACATATGGTCACATATCCCAAATTATTTGACATTTTTCTTTTATTTAAAGAAATGAATTATAATTAAACCATGCTACATAATGTACAACCGATTTACTATGTATTACATGACGTCCATTTTGTTTAAGATTGAACTAGGAACTTTACTAAAAAAATCACAGACACCAAAAAGCATTTTAGTAAAAAGTATCGAGAAAGACGTATGATTAGACAAAGTTTTAGGGTTGTTTTTCTTTCAATGTGTATTTTGCGTTTTAATAGGAAATATATTCATAGTTTAAAACTATACACGTAAAAGTGCAATACCTTTTTACCCTAAAAATCATTAACTTTTCATTTACTGGCAATCGACTATCCTATACTTACAAAAAGCCAAGAATGATTATATCATCAATAAGTCCAGCTAGTTCTGTATTGGCAAAAATGGCGAGAAGCTGTAAAAATATATCATAAAATTTGTTAAAAAAAGCGTAGAAAATATCAACTTGATAATAAATACTAGAATCAGAAAGTTTCATAATAGACAAAACTAAACGAAAACGTTAAAAAAGTTTTAGACATAAAAATACAAATGTATAAGAAATTATAAGATAACATATATGCATTTTTTTTTAAATATTGAAATTTCAAAATAAGAAATTTGAAACAACTTACAAATTGTCTGATCTGTTCAACTTTCTGCTGGTATGCTTGTGTTTCTGGGTCACTGAGGTCTTCATCCCAAGTCTCATCAGTGACAATCGTACCTTGAAATTCAGTTGAAGAAACCACGACTGGTTCTGTTACAGCATTCTGTCCATTGTCGACAGGCTTAGTTACAGTAACTACATTACTCTCCTGACTGGGCAATGTTGACTTTGTGGTCTCGTGGAAAAGGCTGTCTGTTGTTACAAGGTTTGCCTCAGTCATAGATGTTGCCTTTGCTGTTTCACCTTGGCTTGTCTGTTTATAGTTTTCAGATGTTTGCATTTGATCAAAAATGGTTGGTACAACGCTTGAAATAGTTGCGAGTTTACTTGATATTGAATCCGTGTATGCTTCAGTAGTCGAGGGTTCTGAAGATTTGGACGAAGAATATATATCTTCCGCTGACTTACGGACCGTAGATGTAGACATTGTAAAAGCATTTTCTGTGTTATCGTTTCCTGAAGATATGTTTGATATGGATACAGTTGATAATAAACCAGTCATAATAGAAGTTTCACTTCTTGTCATTTTTTCAGCTGTTGTTTCAGGCTGACTTGTTTTCGGGTAATCTGTCGTTGACGTATGCTGGCTTGTATCCGAACTATCCTCCGTTGACACATGCTGGCTTGTTTCCGATTCATCAGTAGTTGACACATGCTGACTTATCTTAGATGTACCAGACGTTGAAACCGGCTGGCTTGTTTCTGAAATATCAGTCGTTGACACATACTGGCTCGTTTCTGAGAAATCAGTCGTTGACACATGCTGGCTTGTATCCGAAGTTTCAGTCGTTGAAACATACTGGCTTGTATCCGAAGTTTCAGTCGTTGAAACATACTGGCTTGTGTCCGACGTTTCAGTCGTTGAAACAGGCTGGCTTGTATCAAAGGTATCAGTCGTTGACGCATGCTGGCTCGTATCCGAGGTATCAGTCATTGACACATGCTGGCTCGTATCCGAGGTATCAGTCGTTGACACATGCTGGCTCGTATCCGAGGTATCAGTTGTTGACACATGCTGGCTTGTATCCGATGTATCAGTCGCCGTATCATGCTGGCTTGTATCCGAGGTATCAGTCGTTGATACATGCTGGCTCGTATCCGAGGTATCAGTCGTTGATACATTATGACTTGAATCCAATGCATCAGTCGTATACACATGCTGGTTCGTATCCGAGGTATCAGCGATTGATACACCCTTGCTTGTATCCAAGCTATCAGTCGTTGACACTTGGTGGCTTGTATCCAAGGTATCAGACGTCGGTACATTCTTGCTTGAATTCAAGATATCAGTCGTTGATTCTCGCTGGCTTGAATTCAACGTATCAGTCGTCGTTGATGCATGCTGGCTTGTTTCCGATGTACCAGTCATTGACACATGCTGGCTCGTATCCGAGGAATCAGTCGTTGACACATGCTGGCTCGTATCCGAGGTATCAGTTGTTGACACATGCTGGCTTGTATCCGATGTATCAGTCGCCGTATCATGCTGGCTTGTATCCGAGGTATCAGTCGTTGATACATGCTGGCTCGTATCCGAGGTATCAGTCGTTGATACATTATGACTTGTATCCAGTGCATCAGTCGTATACACATGCTGGTTCGTATCCGAGGTATCAGCGATTGATACACCCTTGCTTGTATCCAAGCTATCAGTCGTTGACACTTGGTGGCTTGTATCCAAGGTATCAGACGTCGGTACATTCTTGCTTGAATTCAAGATATCAGTCGTTGATTCTCGCTGGCTTAAATTCAACATATCAGTCGTCGTTGATGCATGCTGTCTTGTTTCCGATGTACCAGTCGTCGATTCATGCTGGCTTGTATCCAATGTATCAGTCGTTGATACATGCCGGCTTGTTTCAAATGTATCAGTCGTTGACGCATGCTGGCTTGATTCCGAGGCTTTGGTCGTTGACACATTCTGGAATGCTTCCGATGTATCAGTCGTTGACACATGGCCGGTGCTTGTTTTTGAAGAATTCACCGTTGACAAATGCAGACTTGTTCTTGGGGTTTCCGATGTTGACACATAATTACTTGTTTCTGGAACATTTGTTGTAGTAATCCCCTCGGCCGTTTCTGAGGCAACTTTAGAGGTGTGTTGTTGTGTCGTTTCACCAGTAGTAGACACATGTTGACTTATTTCTGGTACCTCTGTCATTGTCATAATAGTAGTGGATACATATTGGCTTGTCTCTGGTACCTCCATCATCGTCACTTGCTGACTACTTTTTGATGCACCCATCGTGGCAAAGTGTTGACTATTATTTGCCGAATCAGTCGATGATGTTTGTTCGATTGTTTCTAACAAATCAGCCGTGGAAATTTGTTGAACCGTTTTTGGTGCATCAGTCGTATAAACGTATTTGTTTGTCGAAATTTTACCGGTCGTGAAATCATTCTGGCTTGTCTCTGATGTATCAGTCATGGTTACATGTTGATTTTCTCCCTCTGTTGTTGTTAGCTCTTTTCTTGCTTCTGTTGTTTCCTTCTTTGTACTGTAATGGCTTGTTTCTGGTGAATTTGTTGACACAGTTTGCTGGTTCAATTCTGATGTTATTGTCATAGTACTGTGTTTGTCACTTTCTTGTGAGTTTGTCGTGGTTACTTTGTGACTTGTCCCCGGTACATTTCTTGTGGTAAGTTGTTGGTTCTCATTCGTTGCCTCTGTTGAGATGACCAACTCGTTCACTTCTGTTGTATGTGCCGTAGTACTTGTTGGATTAGTGTTCAGTGCACCTGTCGTTGTAACTTGATGGCTTGTGCGAGATGCAACTTCTATGGTAACGTCAGGATCCGTCATACCCGCCTCTGTTGATGCAACATGCTGGTTTGTATCAGTTGCATCCGTCATGGTTCTCGTTGCCTTTGTTGAGATGACCAACTCGTTCACTTCTGTTGTATGTGCCGTAGTACTTGTTGGATTAGTGTTCAGTGCACCTGTCGTTGTAACTTGATGGCTTGTGCGAGATGCAACTTCTATGGTAACGTCAGGATCCGTCATACCCGCCTCTGTTGATGCAACATGCTGGTTTGTATCAGTTGCATCCGTCATGGTTCTCGTTGCCTTTGTTGAGATGACCAACTCGTTCACTTCTGTTGTATGTGCCGTAGGACTTGTTGGATTAGTGTTCAGTGCATCTGTCGTTGTAACTTGATGGCTTGTGCGAGATGCAACTTCTATGGTAACGTCAGGATCCGTCATACCCGCCTCTGTTGATGCAACATGCTGGTTTGTATCAGTTGCATCCGTCATAGTTACTAGCTGGGTGATTTCTGTTTTATCTGTTGTGGTTACTGGCTCATTTGTAACTGATGTGGATAAACTTGGACCCGTTACTAGTGTCTCCTTGGTTGAATAATATTGACTCCCTTCCGAAGCATGAGTTGCCGTAACCAAATTGCTCGTTTTTTCTGCATCTGACGTGATAGAGTCAAAAGTTGTTGGTTCTTCTGTCAACATAGCATGTTGAGTCGTTGCAAATCCGTCTGTTGTAGAAACATGCTTGCTTGTTTCTATTTCGTCATTTGTAATACCATACTTGCTAGTTTCCGCTGTCTCTGTCGTGGACGAATGTTTACTGGTACCTGATGTATCGGTAGTTATAACCGAATCACTGATCATTGGTGTTTCTGTATTGGGATGCTGCTGTTTTGATACAGATGAAGTTATTTCACTTATGATATTTAAATTAGTCTCACTTTGACTATGAGTAGATGATGCCGTGCCCGTTGTCCTAGTGGTGCTACTGGGGTGGACATCGCCATTTGTCGTCATGCTATTAGTAATATCAGATTGCGTACTTTCTTCCTGTTGCATAGTTTCAGTCTTCATTGATGATTGGTATCCAAAAGAATTCAGAGTAGTATCTGTGATATTTTTTTCTATATTTATGACATCACTTTTTTCATTCGCGACAGTACTGAAATCGCTCGCTGATCCTGTTATTTCCGTTGCATAGCTGGCTGTATTTAAATACGTGGTGTCCAAACTGGAAACATGTGTTGTTACGGTAGTTTCAATATCAGTTTGTGTACTTGAAATGGAATGCCCATTAGAGACACTTGTGGTGACGCTATTTTCCACTTTACTGCTACCAACACCTTGTTCTGAAGAAGTGCTTGCATCAGTTGTAGTTTGATACGATGCATCTTCTTGTGTATTATCACTGGTGTTGTCATCTAAATGTGTAGATGAAATTGTGTTTGTCTGCGTTGAAGTACTAAGCTCGTCTTGTGGTTGGGTCGATATTTGAGTTTTCAGGAAAGGTATCGTGGTAGTTTTGTCAGAACTGTGAGTTAAATCCGTCCTATGATTCGTATCTAAATTTGTTTGAGTACTGGCGATTGTTGATACGGTTACACTTGCAGTTGTAAACCTTTCAGTATCAGTTACTGTAGAAATCGTATTTACAAGGTCGAGTGTATTTGTATCGCTTGATACAGTAGGACCTGAAGAAATGTCCGTTACCACTTGCCTTTGAGTATTCGTTTCACTAGATGGTTTAGCAGTTTCCTTGTTTTCTGTATGGGCTTCTGTTGCCACGGTAGTTGCTTTAGTATTTGCTTGCGTTGTAACGCCTGTGTTTATTTCGTTACTAGTATGATGTTCAATATCATTATCTGTTTGTGTTTTTGCAGATGTGGGACTAAAATAAGGTTGAATAGTTTCACTTGTTTCCGTTTTAGTTTGGATGTTGTCACTGGTATACAAAGGGTTTTGAGAAGTTACTAAGCTATCACCGGCTTGTGAAGTAAGCTCGATAAATATACCGTCTGTAGTAGTGTTCCCAGTCGTTAGATCGCTTTGTGAGGTTGGATATTGTTCTTGGTGTTTTTGTGTAGTAGTTTCTGTAACATTTTTCATGGAAGGCTCGGTATTTGTAACGATGGGCGAAGGATTACCGCCATCGGTTGCTGTGGTATTCGAATTATGTGAATACGATGTAAGGCCGACGTTATCTGAATAAGTTGATGTTAAAGTGTTGAACTGAGAGCTTTTTATAAGTGGCTGTGACGTCAATTCGTTAGCAACTGATGTCGTTATTGAATTTATTTCATTTGTTTGTACAGGTGGCGTAGCTACGTGATTTGTCGATAGATATAATTGAGTTGATTGATGGGTATCCGTTGTCGGTTGAGTTGATTGGTTCATATCAGAAATTGTTTGACTTGGACTGGTGCTTTGAGATGCCTTTTGAGTTGAATGGCTGTTACCAGATGCGGACTCAGTTGTCTGGTGAGTACCCATTGTCAGTTGAGTTGATTGACTCATATCCGATATCGTTTGACTTGGACTGGTGTTATCAGATGCCCTTTGAGTTGAATGGCTGTTACCAGATGCGGATTCAGTTGACTGGTGAGTACCCATTGTCAGCTGAGTTGGTTGACTCATATCCGATATCGTTTGACTTGGACTGGTGCTTTCAGATGCCTTTTGAGTTGATTGGCTGTTATGAGATATGGATTCAGTTGATTGGTGAGTACCCATTGTCAGTTGGGTTGATTGACTCATATCCGAAATCGTTTGACTTGGACTGGTGTTTTCAGATGCTTTTTGAGTTGATTGGCTGTTATCAGATACGGATTCAGTTGATTGGTGATTATCTACTGTCTGCTGTGGCGATTGGTTCATATCAGATATTGTTTGACTTGAAAAAGTGATCTCAGATATCTTTTTAGTTGATTGTTTGTAATCAAATGTGGATTCGGTTGATTGATAGGCATCCATTGCTGGTTGAGTTGATTGATTTGTATCAGATATCGTTTGAGTTGAATGCGTGGTGTCCGATGTCTTTGGAGTGAATTGGTGGATGACGAATATGGTGTCGGATGACTTGCTGCTATCTGTTGTCACTTGTGTTGATTGGTCATTTTCAGATACTTTTTTAGTTGAATGGGTGGTGTCAGATGATGGCGGAGTTGAATGGATGTTATGAGATGAAAACTCAGTTGATTGGCTGGTAGTCGATTTGTTATCAGACATCGTTTGGGTTGACTGAATAGTACTTTTAGACTTTTGAGTTGATACGTTGATTTCTAACGTCGTTTGAGTTGATCCCAAAGTGTCAGATGTGTGTAGACTTGGTTGGTTGTAATCAGATGTATATCCGGTACCTGTTGTCGGTTGAGTTGATTGGTTGTTATCCAACATTGTTTTAGTTGAATGAGTGGTGTCAGATGTTGGTGAAGTTGATTGATTGTTATCATATGTGGAATCAACCGATTGGCTTGTTGATTCGTTAATAGATAGTAATTGCCGAGTTGGGGAGTCGATGTCCTCCTCCGTCGTTAAATCCTCTGTAGAAGATATTTCAGGCGTATAAGCTAAAGTTGTTGATCCCTCAACTGTTTGACTAGTAATCTCGAGACTGGTTTTTGAATCGGTATCGCTCGTTACAACGTAAGATATTGAGGAAGTCAATTTTTGTTTAGATGTTGTTTGTGTTTTTAGAAAAGTAGACGTAGCATCCTCATTTGGGTGACTTGTTATAATACTTGAGGTTGAAGTGAGGATTTCAGAACCAGATGGTGGCTCATTTGAGGTAGTTTCATGGGGAAATTGTGTATTTTGACTTGTAACGTCTTGTAAGTTTGGAGTACTTTCAATAAATGGTGTAAATGATTGATCATTTAAAAGTTGGGTCGTTGATGCGAAATTTGTTGATGGATGTTCATTTGTCGAACTGTATACGTTTGCCGATTGTGTTCTGGCAATGTGAGTATAAGAGTTATCATCGACATTTATCGTAGACGTTTCTGTATTGAAATAAGATGTGGTTTCAAGAGCACCGTTACTTGAAAAGTCATGTTTTTCAGACGTCTGATATGCGAGTCCATTATTTGTTTCTGAAGTTGGTGAAAACACTGATGTTTGGGTAAAAGGCAAACTACTCACTGAGCCTTCAACTGGATCCGCTGTGACAATGTCTATTTGAGTTGTCGAATTTGTTGATTCTTTGTTTTGTGTTGTTGTTGTTGATTCAATAACTAGTTTTGGAGTTGAAGTGTCATCTTTATTAGTTGTTTTAGTATCACTCTCAGTAGTTGACAAAACCGCTTCGTTGTCAGACTCCGTTGATACATGTTGAGAACTGTATATGCCATATTCAGAACTTTTTTCAGTAGTCGGTTCTTGTTTAGTTGGTGTTGATATTGTACTGTCGTCAGAAATTGTATCGGTTGTTGAAACATCGATGTCAACATTGACTGAAGCTGATGATCTAGATTCAGATGTCATTGAATCGTGTGAAGTTAGCTCCTCGATATGAGAAGTCGATGAATCTGTCATAACTTTTTCTGATAAAGTTGTCGAAGGCATCTGGGTTGTAACAGATTGACTAATAGGTGTATCAACGCTTGTAGGCAACTTATTTGTGGATGGCACTAATGTTGCAGGGTCTGTTTCGATGCCGTTTGAAGATGTTGTCCTCTCATGTTCGGTTGACGTTGTGATTACTGTAGTTAAAGCCTTTAATGACGAAGATGTCTCATCAGTATAGGAATTTTTTGACAAAGTTGTTTGTGTGTCAGAATACAAATCTGTTGTAATAGAAGATATTGAAGATTGGTCATCTGTTAAAGCTGTTGCTGTACTTTCAATGCCAACAGTTGTAATCTGCGGCGAAGTTGACAAAGTTTCAGCATTAAGTTCTCTAGTAGTGGAATGCATATTTGTATCCGCATCGCTACTTCGGAATGTTGACACATCTCTTGTTGATATCGTTTGCTTAGTACTTTTCATGCCATCAGATGAATATGAATCTGTAATAAAAAGATATAAAAAGTATTAATTTCTGGTATGGAATGTAATAAACAACTATACGTTAATATTTAATGAATTTACAGAGTAACTTATCATGTTAGAAATATTTGAGAATATATATATATCTTTTGTAGTTGTTGCAAATTGTTCTTCTGGAGATATCCGATTTGTTTTTGTAACAGTAAGAATGGAAATAGACGGATTGACTATTGAATATTCTTATTCTTATTTTAGCGAAAGATGCATCGAATTAACAGTTAAATTTGAAAACAAATAAAAAGTTTCAAAAAGTAAAACAATTATAAAAAGTGGACTTTTATTTCAGTATGCTAGTTGAATATCAAATTATTGAATGATTGGTTACAATTATTGATTTTTTTACTTAGAAAAGCTCTAAAAATGTGTGAGAAATAGATAACTAAAATCTAGAAAACAACCAATAAAATTAACAACAAAACTAACTGAAATTAAAATATGTCATACAAATAGAAATCGCTAAAATTCTATGAAAGTTGAAAAGCTAAATACCAGAAACTACCTGCAGAATGAATATGATACGCAGTAAACAAATACAACAAATATACACGCTGCATACCTGAAATCAACGTTTTGGTTGTTACCCATGCATTTGATGTTGTAACCGTGGGTTCCGTTTCAGGTGGTAATGTTTCCGGAGATGATTCGGTCGTAGAAGGTTGAGTTGATGATTCAGTCGTAGAAGGTTGAGTTGATGATTCAGTCGTAGAACGTTGAGTTGATGGTCCAGTCGCTGAAGGTTGAGTTGATGATTCAGTCGTAGAAGGTTGAGTTGATGGTCCAGTCGTAGAAGGTTGAGTTGATGATTCAGTCGTAGAAGGTTGAGTTGATGATTCAGTCGTAGAAGGTTTAGTTAATAATCCGGTCTGCTGGGATGATACTGCTGTATATGGCTGTTGTGTTAAGGTTTCAGTATAATGAGAAACTTTGTTCTGTAGATGATTAGTTGTGGGTTCGGTCTGTAAAGATTGAGTTGTGAATTCGTTCTCATTAGATTTAGTAGTGGATTTGATCTGTAGAGGTTGAGTTGTGAAATCGTCTTGATGAGTTGTAGTAGTGGCATTGGTCTTAAGAAGTTGAGTTGTGGAATCAGTTTGTAAAAGCTGAGTTGTTGATTCTTTCTGCAAAGATTGACTTGTAGACTCGGTTTGTAGAGGTTTAGTTGTAGATTCGGTGTGTACAGATTTATTTGTGGATTCGATGTGTAGAAGTTGAGTTGAGGGTTCAGTCTGTATATGCTTGCTTATAGATTCGGTCTGTAGAGGTTGAGTCGTAGATGTTGTCGGTAGATGCTGAGTTGTAGATTCGGTTTGTAGATGATGAGGTGTAGTGTCGGTCTGTAGATGCTGAGGTGCAGTGTCGGTTTGTAGAAGTTGAGTTGTAAATTCGGTTTGTAGAGGTTGAGCTCTGGTTTCGGTCTGTATTGACAAAGGTGTAGATTCGGTCTGCAGAGGCTGAGTTGGAGATTCTGTTTGTAGAAGTTGAGTGGTAAATTCGGTCTGTAGATGTTGAGTTTGGGATTCGGTCCGAAGATGTTGAGTTGATGATTCGGTCTGTAGATGTTGAGTTGTGGGTTCGGTCTGGAGATGTTGAGTTGTAGATTCGGTATGAAGAGGTTGAGTTTTAGGTTTAGTCTGAGCGGATGATTGAGAACTAGAGGTTGTTGTTGTCTCTTCCCTTTGATCAGATGTTATTTCTGTAGAAAATTGTTGATTTTCCAATGTTGTATATGTCCCGTCTGTTGACATATCTGATGAATCGGATACTAATTTAGAATGTTCAGTAGAAATTTCGTCGGTGGTTTCATAAAAAAATTGAGTAGTGTGTTTCTCTTCAGAATAAGACACTCCGGAACTCGAGGATATCTCATATTGTTGAGTTGTAGAAATTGTATCTGAACTTGGTGATGATAATATTTGATTTGATGTAGTTGCATTCTCTTTGGTTGTAAGTTCTTTTTCCGTTCCGGACGATGTTGGCCAAAAGGATGACATTGATTCCTGGAATTTTGTTGTTTTAGTGTCTTCATTACTGGAAAAATCTGCTAAAGCAATTGAAGTCGATTCAAAGTGTTGTTTAGGATCTGTTACTTTGGTATAAATTGTTGCATTTGGAGGAGTTGAGTGTGCTTCGTCAAGTCGAGTCACTGGTGTTTCTGTATCAGATGTTTTCTCAAAAGTCGATGACTCGATTGGAGTCGATGTTACTTCAAATGGCTGGTTAATAATAGTTGTTTCTGCTTGTGTCAGTGTTTCTGAAGTCATCGATGTCGGTTTGGATGGTTGTGTTGTTGTTTCATAATATGGCGATATTGATCTAGAAGTTGATGTAGAATCGTGTGCTTTTGTTGTGGTTGTTCCTGCGTGGAGAGTTGTTTCATGTAGATGTAATGTTGTTTTGGAGTGTTCAGTTGTAGTCTGATGAGAAGTAGATCCTAATCCATTGTTTGTTGCATCAAATTCATTTGCAGTGTATTCCAACGAGGTTGGATTTGATTCTGTATATACAGAGGTTGTCGAGGCATGAGAAGTAAA
The DNA here is from genome assembly GCA_963971305.1 of Arcuatula senhousia. Taxonomy (NCBI): domain Eukaryota; kingdom Metazoa; phylum Mollusca; class Bivalvia; order Mytilida; family Mytilidae; genus Arcuatula; species Arcuatula senhousia. Next base: position 35,685,221 of record OZ020307.1, on the reverse strand, counting down.
TGACTCTATATCTAAAAAAGGTGTAGAATCGGCCTGCTCAGTAGTTATTGTGGTTTTAGCCTTTTGCGGTGTCATTTCTATGGGAACAGTTGTTGACCCTGTGAGAATTGTTGTCATTATTTCAGTCTCCTGTGATGTTGAATCAACAGTAGATTTTAATTCGTTCCGTAGTGATGTAAGATGCGGCTTGGCTTCATTAGAGGTGGTTTCAAGAGTATGAGGTGTCGATTTTGTATTTTCAGTTGTTGTTTTACCTCCATTTAATGTTGAATCCAAAGTATTTTGTGTTGATAAGGTCTGCTGGTTAATAACTGTTGTGTCAACTTTGAAGTCTGAAAATGTTGCTGTTAATTTGGTGTTATCAGTACTGGAATCAGTCTTAGCTGATGTAAAGTCTGATGTAGAGGGTGTCCTATTTGTCGTTTGGGTGACAATTGTTGACTTTGCATCAATTAAAGTTTCATCTAAAGTAGTAGATACGATATCTATGCTTTGAGTAGATTCTGTCGCCTTTTGTGAACTCTTGTCTGATGGAGTAGTTGTTGCAACGTTCTGCTGCATATTGCTTATCATTTTAGTATTTGGGGATGATACTGATATGTCCAATGAATTTGCTGTTTGATTTGTGGTCTGTTGATCAAGTTTTGTCGTTTCCGATTCTTGTGAAGTTGCATCCAAAGTAGTAGATGCTGGTTTAGTCTTTTGACTTGTTGTTTGGAATATGTCTAATGAAGAATGTGTTGATGTGCTTTGTGGATTGCTAAGTTTTGTTTCATCAACATGTGACGTTACATCTAACGTTGTCTGTGTGAATTCGGAGTTTTGAATTGAAGTTGTTGTTTCTTCCTTTTGTGTTGATGTAAGTGTTGATTTAGTGTCCTGGAAAATACTTGTGACGTCCTTAAGCGTTGTTGATTCTAAAGTTGCAGTTATTGATTTTGTGTTAGAGATTGCTATAGTTGAATCATCATGTTGTGACGTCAAGTCCGAAAATATGGATGTTGAGCTAGTTTGCTCTGTAGTCATTTCAGTATCTGTTGACGTAAAAGTTGTCAGAGAATCCATTAGATTAGTTATTCCTTTACTTGGTTCTAAGGATGATCCACTCGGAAAGGTATTTGTCGAACCGTCGTTCAAATACAACGTTGTCGAAGATTCTGAAAATAAGTAAAACGCAGTTTATACGTATTTGAAAAAAAATGTCTAAAACACCGCTTTGCATAACGTATAAAGAAGTATTTACAAGATGTTCATTGGCATGCATGCTTAAATTCTTAGTATAATAATGTAGACGAAAATCAGTGTTGTTTGGAAAACAATATTTATACCGATACAAATTATCAAGGATACGGTTTCAAAATTATTTATAAAAAAGCAAAACATCTTTAAAGACAACAAAAATTCATTTTAGCCTAGGGAGACCTTTATACTGTGACAGAATTACAGATTAACACTAATAATTAAATTGTGTATATTTTTGAATGATTCCAATTTATTATTGACTCTTCTTGTATTAAGTATTATTGAACTTTAATTAAGGAGATAATGATGTTTTCTAAAAAAAAAAAAAGTTCTCATAATTCCAAACACTTTTACATCAGATTCCATTAGCATATCGTATAAATTCTCTACAATCTTCCATGCTTTGGTGGTTCTTGTTACACTGATTTTCTCCAATGATAAAATCTCAATAATGAGCCTAATAGGTTGCTTAATATCTTAAATATCGGGTACGAGATCGTTCGTTTATCGGTTTTATTCCAAAGATTCTTTCCTTTATCCCAACGTTGGTGTATTTGGCCTTTTTTGTGGCCTTTGCTTAACCTGTTTGGTATTTGTCGTTTTTCGTTCCCATCCGGTCCCATAAATGTTACCCGGGATCCTGGGTATTTTTATAGCTTCAAAGCAGGAAGCCAAGGCCGCTTAGAATAATGACCAGGTTTCTATTATAGATTATCATAAACGATACTTGGCTTGAAATAACCATATATCCTTAGACTCATGTACTTTAAGTCTATTTCTGACGATGTTGGGGATATTTCCTTCTTTTATCAGATCCAGTAACATGATCTAGCTTCCTTGTCTGTGTTAACATGCCGAGAAATGAAAAACGTCACGAAAGTATGCAATTACGGATTCGGTGTCATAAATCTATTTTGTGAAGATCCGAAGAGCTTTTATACCCTGTTAAGTCATTTTTCTTTAAGAAAGTAGCTTGTTAGAAATATATTTTTTCTGAATAATTCGATATCCTTCCCAACGCTGTTTTGTAAAAGGCGTTAGATAACTGTAATATGTGAGCTCCCGTAAAAATGTTGTTCTTTCCACACCTCTGAATCCAAAATTCTGATTAAAGGTATCATAATTATTTTGAAGTTGTTTTTTTTTTATTTTTAGTTTTTATTTCAAATAGCTACCTGGTAAAAATGTTGACGTTTCGACTCTCGTTAAACCACTTTCTGGCGTTGTCGCTGTTATACCTGAATCAAAATAACAGAAAAATTACATCAGTGATAGTCTTTTTAATATCAAACGATTTTCTATGAGAATATTAGATAAAAACAGGAATTGGTTCTTTGTTATATTTTAAGATAAAACAACCAATTGAATATTTCAGCATTAATTTTATTTAGAGAAGACTATATAACACTTTACAGAACCGACTTTGTACGAATGAGAAACGTATTTTTTATTTTTATACATCGGATGAGTGATCGCAAATGACTTAGTTATTCATTTTTTTAGTGTGTGTGTGTGTGTGTGTGTGTGTGTGTGCACTTTTTCATTGTATACTTTTGCGTTTATCCTTTTGTTTTTCTTGTTTATGGTATTGCTGTATGCTACAGTTGGCTCTCTAGTGACAGAAGCAATAGAAAGACTAACATAAGCCATTTATATTAGAAATAACCTCTAGGTGTAGCAAAGATTTTCTCTTTGGCAAATATAATCGAGCAGTATTAGTATTTACAGCTTCGTATAGAGAAGAGATTTCTTATATTTTCTTTTCAACTTTTTTGTTAGTGCTTTCTATGAAATCTATATTTTTGTAATGTAATATTAATGCAATATCTGTTCATATCACTGTCTCTTTCTAATGCTTCGAATGCTCATAATAATACACAATTTTATTTCTCTTACCTGGTGGTTCATCGGAAGTGACATCAACAATCGCGTCATTTCCTGTGGTCGAGATGATTGTAGTAATGACAGCATGATCTGACGTATAGTTCTCGTAAGATGATTTTGTTGATGAAATTTTATCAGAATGTACAGGTTTAATTGTAGTATCGCTTTTATCTGGTTGTATACTAGTTGCACTTGTTTCGTAAATGTGTAAGTCTTCAGTTGTTACATCTTTGGTTGAAATAGTGTCAAATGCATTGGTTGATTCCCCGTTGACTGTTGAATTTGTGTAAGTATTACTACTGGTGACATTGTTATCGTGCGAATAAGTTTGTGGATCCAGGCTGGATGTTTCAAGTTTTGTTGTTGTTGCTACTTTGTTTGTAGTATCAGTATTTTCATTTATTGAAGGGTCGGGAGTAAAAGTTTGAGAGTTGAACGAAGATGATAAAATGTCATGTAGTAACGTAGACGTCAACAGTTTCTCTGAATGAAAATTCGATGTTGCTTTTTCATCCAGTGTCGTTGATGTCAAACCACTAGATTTCGTCACTTCCTCCTCTTTTCCAGATGTTGAACGTACAGCATTTGCTGTAGGAGTAGATTGTGAAGTTTGTTTATGATCTAGATTTAGTGTTGTTAAATCTTCAGTCAAGTAGCTAACTGATTGAGGGGACACAGTTGTGGTTCTATCTATACTTTCCTCATTAGTTGATAACGAATTGGTGGTGAAACTCGTATGTTTGTGTGTTTGATATTCATTACTTGTCTCAGAATATAACACTGTAGAAGTTTTAACAGTTGTGCTTTCCGTTGAATCTATATTCCATTGATTTGTTTCAGTTTCAGGTTTGGTGTTATAGTTGTTTTCACTAACAACTGGGCTATTACTGTCATATTCAGTTGTTATCTGCTTTCGATTTGTTGGAGTTTCTGTAGTGTCTGTTGTATAAATCAGCTTTTCTGTAGACGGTGAGGCACCTAGCGTTTCTGTAAAACCTGCAAAGGTACTTTCTATTTCTTTATATTCCATTGTGGAACTAAGCTGATATGTAGGAAGCATAGTGGAATCTAGCTTTTCTGAAGTAACTGTTGTGGTACTTAGATTTTCTGTGTCAATTGGTGTGAACAAAGAATGTGATGCATAACTTTTCATTGAAGAATCCACTGTAGCAATTATATCTGTATCTGTTGTGAAACTTTGTTCATTTGAACTTGTCGTGGTTTTCGGCGTTTTTATAAAATCTGTTGTGATGCTAAGCTTTTTAGAAGTACTGGATATGTGATTTTGTGTAGAGGCTGTTGTGATGATAAGATTTTTGGTATTATCTGCCATGGTACGATGAGTACTAATATTGTCGGTAATTTGCAGGTTGCTCTGGGTATAAAGATTTTCGGTAGTTTCTGGTGTGTTTCTCTGAGTACTACTGTTTTCGGTAGTTTCTGTTGTGGTGCTACGAGTACTACGATTTGCAGTAGTCTCGGATATTGTGCTTTGAGTACTAAGACTTCCGATAGTTTCTATGAAAGTGCTTTGAATATTTGGAGTGGTGCTTTCGGCAGTTTCTGACATAATGTTCTGAGTACTGTAGCTTTCAGAAGCATCTGGAATGCTACTCTGGATACTCAAGTTGTCGGTAATTGTTGGCTTGGTTCTCTGAAAACTATAGCTCTCAGTATTATCTGGAATTGTACTCTGTGTACTCAAGTTATTGGCAGTTTCTGACATAGTGCTCTGGGTACTATAACTTTCAGAAGTATCTGGAACGGTACTCTTGGAACTCAAGTTGTAGGTAGTTGTTGACTTGGTGCTCTGAGTACTAAGTTTTTCGGCAGTCCCTGGTTTGGTGCTTTCAGTACTAGGAATTTTGGATGTGGTTGATATGGTGCTTAGATTACTGAAGTTTTGGATGGTTTCTGACATGTTGCGTTGAGAACTTAGATCTTCGTTGGTTGTTGAAATGGTGCTCTGAGTATTAAGTTTGTTGGTCGTTTCTGAAATGGTGCTTTGAGTAATTAGGGTTTCAGGAGTTTCTTGCGTTGTACTCTGACTACTAAGATTTTCAATAGTTTCTAGAGTGGTACCCAGAGCACTAAAGTCTTTGGTGGTTTCTGATGTAGTACTCTGAGAACTAAAATTTTCAGTAGTTTCTGGTATACCACTAGGATTTATTGGGTCTTTGGTAGTTTCTAGTGGAGTTCTCTGAGAACTAAAGTTTTCAGTACTTTCTGGTTGAGTACTCTGAGTTCTAAAGTTTTCAATATTTTCTGTTGTAATACTCTGAGTACTAAAATTTTTTGCTGTTTTTGCTATTGCACTCTGAGAAGTCGTGTCCTCGGTTTTTTCTGGTGAAGTACTCTGAGTAATAAAGTTTTCAGTACTTTCTAGTGTAGTACTCTGGGTACTAAAGTTTTCAATAGTGTCCTCGTTTTTTTCAAATGTTGTACTCTTAGTACTTAAGTGTTCAGTAGCGTCTAGTGTAGTAGTCTGAAAACCTAGGTATTCAGTAATCCGTGGTATGGTACTCTGAGTGGTTGTGTCTTCGGTAGATCCTGTTGTAATACTCTGTGCATTAAGACTTTCGGTAGTTTTGGATGTATTTCGCTGAGTACTTGGGTCTTCGGTAATTTCTGGAGTAGTAATCTGAAAAGTAAGCTGTTTAGTAGTACCTGCCGCAGAACTGTGAGTACTTAGGTTTTCAATGATTCCTGGCATAGAACTCTGAATACTTGGGTGTTCAGTAGGTCCTTGTGTGGAACTCTGAGTACTAATGTCTTCAGTAGGTTCCGATGTAGTTCTCTGAGTATGTATGTTTTCAGTAGTTTTTAGTATGGAAATCTGAGTACTTGGGTCTTCAATAGTTTCCTGTGTAATACTCTGAGTACTCAGAATTTCAGTACTCTTTGTACTCGGGTATTCAAAAGTTACTGGCGCATTACTCTGAGTGCTCAGGTTTTCGGTTGTTTCTGATATGGTCCTCTTAATACGTGGGTCTTCAGTAGGTTCTTGCGTAATATTTATAGTATTTTGATTTTCAATTGTTCCGTGGATGGTGCTCTGAACACTAAAGCTTTTAGTAGTTCCTGAAATGAGGCTCTGTTTATTTTGGTTTGCAGTAGTTGTTGACGTTGTGGTCAGGGAGTCTGTGCTCATTATCTTAGTGCTAAGGGATTCGGTAGTTTCTAGCATCGTGCTTTGGGTACTAATTTTTTCAAAAGTATTTTTAATAGACCTAGGTGTACTTAGGTTTTTAGTAGTATCTGGCATAGTGCTCGGAGTACTAATGTGTTCAGAAGCTCCTCGAACAGTGCTGTGTGTACTTATGTTTTCTGTTGTTTCTGGCATGGTGCTATGCTTATCAGTAAGTCCAAATGTAGGATTAAGCGTTGCTGTGGAACTTCCTGTTGAAGTGAACTTTTCAGTAGAATGACTCTTTGCGTTTATTTTTTCTGTAGCATATAATGTAGCATCAATATTTTCTGAGGTATGTGTTGCTGTGCTTACTCTTTCTGTAAAATCTTTTGTGCTTAAATCGTCTGTAGAAAGAATGTCAAGCTCAGAAAAAGACACCTCTTCGGTTTCAACAATAACCGTAGTAGATTGAGAATCACCTCCAGAGGATGTCAGTTCTGATGCTGATGAACTAAACTGCGCATCGGTGCTTGTTGACAAATATGTATCTGAATGTTCTAAAGGTGGGCTTGACGTTGTTAGTCGTGTTTTATTGTGATTTTTTGTCGAGCTGTGTTGCTCAAGTATTGTTAAACTGTCGGAAGTTTGTGATTCTGAAGCAAGGTGAGAAAAACTACTTGTTGTTTGTTCAGTTGAAGTCTCCGTTTCTGACAAAATAGACAGCAACTGTCGTGTTGCTTTAAATTTCACTGTTGTGCCTTCAGTTGAAACATGAGTTGATGAAGGAAATGATGTCATGGATTCTTTTATATTGTCAAATGTAGATGAAACATAGTTTGAGGTTGATGAAAATGAATTACCTGTTAATGTTTGTGAAAATGATGGTGTTGGTGATGTTGTTTCATCTTCAGAGGAAGAAGTTACAGTTGTGCTTTTGTAGTTTGTCGAGGACTCGTCATTAATACTTGTTTGTGTACTTGATTTTAACATATCTAAAGATGTAGTTGTATAAGATATACTTTCATCTGTTTGCGTCGTATCTTCAGTCAAGATTTTCGATTTTGCTGTTGAGACTTCTTCTGATGTAGATTGGTTGGTTACTTGTTCACTATTAGTCGTCGAAGAATTTGCAGTTGTCGAAATTACATTTTGTGGATCCATTTCGGTCGTACTTGACACCATTGGGGTTTCATCTGAGAATTGACCTTCAGTTGTTGTGCCTTCTGGTTGTTCATGTGTTGACGATTTTTTAAACTCAGCTTCAGTCGACTGGGAAGTACCTTCAGACAGTTCTAGATTAGCTGTAATGACTGTTTGCTGATTTTGTGAGCTTGCAGGTGATGTACTCTGGTCGTTCGATGTTGGTTGCATCGTATTGGCGATATGGGTAGTGACAGATTTCGTCGATATGTCTTGACTGTTAGACGGTTCTGTTGATGCCTCATCCACTGTACTTGACATTGGCGTCTCTGTCGAAGATGATTGTATTAAATATGGAGTTGTTGCGTCTGTTATGCTCTTTATTGTGACAACAGAAATATCCCCTTCTGACTCACTTGTAGATGTGACCGTAGGGTCTCTCTGTGTGGTTGTACCTGGTGTTATTAACTCGTCTTCTATCGTGCTTGGTGAATTTGCAATTGTTGACAATGTATCATCCTTTCGAGTGCTTATAGTTTTCTCCGTTGAAAATGTATCTGTCGTTTGCTTCGCCGTGAAGTCTATTGTTGCCTCTCCTGAGCCAGTTGAAGTAATGTCAATACTGGTTTTATCTTCTTGTGTAGAGGGTGTGCTTGTTTCAGATGCATACGTTAAATCCTTGACCAACGAATCTACTGTTGAGTCGGTTGAAAATGTTTTTGTGACTGATACATGTGATGAAAAGTCTTCCTTGCTAGTCGCTAGAGAAGTATCGTCTGTTGTTTCCATCTTTGTTGAAAACAAAGTTGATTCTGTTGTAGACATGCTAGCTGTATCAGCGTCACTTTCACTTGTTGTTGATGCTTTGTTTATTTCGGTCGATAAAGTTAACAGTTTTGATGTCTGATCGTTTTCCGAAACCGCATCTGAATTTAAACTGGCAGTGGTTCTGTCAGTTGTTTCTGTCTTTGGCGTTAAGTGTTTATTGGTAGTGTGAGTTTGACCAGTATCAACATAAAACGTAGAGGCGGTTGATTGGATTTGGGTTGGAGATGATTGAGTTTCAGTAAATGGTTTTACTGATTGGCTACCTGTTGAATCTATTGTTGTCATGTTCTCGTATAAATCAACTGCTGGCATAGCTGTTGTACTTTCTGTTATCCCAGAAGTATCTACAACGGAATAGGAACATTTATTCAAAACAATGTTTTTTCATCACCCTTTTCCGTTCCTGGATGCAGTTTGGTGTTTTTGGTTATTTTGTGTGTCTTTTTATTAATATGTTATATGTTTCTTTCTGTGGTTTTTTATGTGAATGTTTTTTTTTTATTACTATTTTTTTAGACTTCTGACATTCGAACGCGCAATTTCTCCCAGCTTGCTTTTTGATTAACTTTTTAATTTAAGAAAAAAATATTCTTGGTAAATTTGTTGTTACTCTCATTTAATGTTGCATGTTTGCTGATAATGGTGTTACGTTTATTTTAAATTGTATGCACCAAAGACCCCAATGACTATAAAATAAAATTAAATTGATGTAGTTTACTGTTATTTTTAGAAGTGCCGATCCATACATGTATAATAATGACCAACAACCTTAAAATCAGAACATTAGATCCCAAAAGATGTATTGCGTCACAACCTTCATTATCAAATATCAATTATTTACCAAATATGATCACTTGATCTGTATCAATCGTAAAATTGAGCAGATGAGATGAATTATCTATAGCTTGCTTCAGAAGGGCCGTTATAGTTTCCGCTGATTGGGTTGTTGATGTGTCATTGGTTTTTAACTGCAGCACAAACAATACCTCAATACTCCCTTGTCTTCAAAAAGGAAATAAGAAATTAGACGATCGTTATCTTGGCATTGATTTATGACAAATATTTTTTTCATTATTACGAAGCAGGTTTTTTGTTACAGAAGAAATTTTATGGTGGTGTTTTTTCTATCAATATTAAATAAGAATTTATGAAGTTCTTTAAGGAATCGATAGTGCTCGAAATACCAAAATGGTAATAGAAATAGAAGACACCAATCAAGTTATAAAACATAAAACGAAGTGTTTACGTGTTTTCTTGCAATTTATGTTGCCGGGCCTATTTTCTTTGTATGAAATAATAATTGATACGTTTGAAGATATGTTGTTTTATATGCAGTTCTTTTGTATGTTTATTATTAGTTGAAGCAAGTGTTTGAAGTAATTATTTCGTAGATATGATAGTAACTTGTATGACGAAATAGAGTAAAAGGGGACATAAAGTGTACAATAAATTTTAAATTTGACAGAGTTTTGTGAAATAAAGACGCATAATTTTTGTTTCGTGTTCAATGCATTGTATTCCTTTTTTGTAGCAACATGCTGGTCAAATTGAAGGCTGCTGGCTGTTTTCCGTTGTGCATTTTTTAAATTGTCGTTTATGTTGTAGGTTGTGTCGTGTGCACTTAATTATTCCACATTCCATTATCTTCTATTCTATGTGACACAGGATATGTAGTTCAGTTATCGATGATATTTTTTGTTTATTCTAGCGCTCCTGAGGTATATCAAACTTTCTTTGATAGAGTGTCACGTTTACCACATAAATTATTACGATGGGGTTACGTTGCTAAATACAATACCAAAAATGGGCATAAAACGGCTAATTTGGTTATGCTGTATATCGATATTTCTACTAAGTTGTTGTCTTCATTAAAGAAATTTTGCAAAGGACTTCATTATAAGAACAGATGAGGGTTTGTTATTTGTAATTAGATAAGGGTTTTCTGATTCGGTCGTTGGCAACGTGACGGTATGTTTTAATTTCCTTTCTGGGGCACCAGAGTTCACCGTCGTTTTAACACGAATTTGCGTAGCTACAATAATGTAGCTCCTTTGACATCTTTGATTAGGCGGAGCTACAATGTGGTCCCATTACTCGTAACGGAGCAACACCGAAACTGAAATCACACCGGGCGCAATTCAATCCATTAGATGTCAAATTTGGGATTAAAATATTGCTTATAGTATTTTAATGACGAATTCAGTTAAAATTTTCCGACAAATTCCGCAATTTAAAAGACTTTCTTGAAAAAAGTCAATTTTGAAGTCTCTTGATCCTGAACTTTATAATGAAGTTCAGGATCAGGATTTGAAAAAAAAAATAATAATCACCTATGACTTTAGATCAATTTTTTTATTGACTCGATATTAATAAGAGTGTTATTGGTATTTACAATCCATCTTGAAGCTTTGTGTGAGTTATAAAAAGAAATTCGATTTGCTCCATTAAGAGTAATGGGGTCCGCCCAATCAAAGATGTCATAGGAGCTACATTATTGTAGCTAGAATTTGCGTTGCTGATTAAAGGCTTTGGAGATACACGTGTATTGGTCAAATTTGTGTTTTATTTAGCAGGTCTTTGTATTCTGTATGTTTTAATTCACTTGTTTATACAGACGTCTATATACATTCTAGGTTTGTTCTGGTAAAAATTTGCGCTTACCTAAATGACTCTATAGTTGCGTATGAATAACTATGTCCCAATGGACCTTCCTGTAGAAAGTGTTCAAACTGAAATAAGATTTTTCAAAAAATTTATAGTTTTCAAGTTTAAAATGAAAAAAATGGTGTCACTGAAATTAAAATCGTTTTAAATGAATCAATCATAAGCCAGCGCTAACACGTTTCGAAACCGTCACAGATAGCGACGACGACGACGACGACGACGATGATGATCGTTGTTGTTGCTGTTAATGATGATGATGATGATGATGATGATGATGATGATGATGTGATGATGATGATGATGATGATGATGATGATGATGATGATGATGATGATGATGATGATGATGATGATGATGATGATGAAAAGACAATGACAAAATATGACGTTCCTTCAAACCTATGAAGTCGAGTATCATGACGTAAACTTCTTTTCAATGTCTGACCAGCTGAAATACTCTTTATTACGTTTTATAGAGATTAAGAGATTTCATCGAATAAACAATTATTCTAATCGCGACCGCTTAAAAAAGACCGATGTATAAAGCATGTTGACTGGAACTTGATAATTCTGTAATAATCCTTGCTTCATTATAAAAACATTAGTTCTCAGTATATTAGTTTTATCAGGCAGAGCTTTGTAACATTAAACATTTTCAAAGCATTACACGTCACAATTTTCATATCGTAATGGTGTAAAAATGTAGGTGATAATCACTTTAAATTGCGCGAATATTACATTGTGTACTCTACTGGCATAAGCCGAAGGAAACTTTAGGTTTGCATTCTGTCCGTCTGTCTGTTTTTTTTTTCTTTGACAACAGTTTTCAACACTTTTTTTAAAAACCATAATACATGTATATTGAACTGATTTTAAGTAGGTGAGTCTTCCATTAAGAGTAGTGTTTCGTTCCGTTCTGCAATTTTTTATGGTATTTACGGTCCGTTGAACTATCACTGAAATTTCACTGATACAGAACACCATAGATATTTGGTATTCAGTTGCATTTGCATCAGTACAGATCAGTTCTAAAAGCATTCTATCTGTATGAGTATGCAGCCAGTCTACTGACTGAGATTTTAATACTGATTTGGAAAGATGTTGTTAAAGTTTTTCTTTCGTCTGTAAAATATAAAGCAGCAACACCACATTATTAAAATTTATTCATATTCCTATATATTTAAGTCCTTTTAACGTCGGTTTCAGCGTCTCAGATAAACAAAACATGATGATACTGTTTTTTTTTTTCTTTCTTATTTTATTAGTCCCCTACCGGCGAAAGCCGAAGGGGACTATAGGTTTGCGCTCTGTCCGTCTGTCTGTCTGTCCGTCTGTCTGTCTGTCCGTCTGTCACGCCTCAGTTTTCCACACTTTTTTTCTAAACGCTTATAGATAATGAACTGATTTTTGGTATGTGAGTTTACCTTGATGAGTTACAGATCAAGTTTGAGTTTCGTGCCGGTCCGCAAATTTTTATGGGAGTTATGGCCCTTTGAACTTTGAAAATTCACTAAAATTTCAGTTTTCCGCACTTTTTTTCTAAACGCTTATAGATAATGAACTGATGTTTGGTATGTGAGTTTACCTTGATGAGTTACAGATCAAGTTTGAGTTTTGTGCCGGTCCACAAATTTTTATGGGAGTTATGGCCCTTTGAACTTTGAAAATTTGCTAAAATTTCAGTTTTCCGCACTTTTTTTCTAAACGCTTATAGATATTGAACTAATTTTTGGTATGTGAGATTACCTTGATGAGTTACAGATCAAGTTTGAGTTTTATGCCGGTCCACAAATTTTTATGGGAGTTATGGCCCTTTGAACTTTGAAAATTCAATAAAATATCAGTTTTCCGCACTTTTTTTCTAAACGCTTATAGATAATGAACTGATTTTTGGTATGTGAGATTACCTTGATGAGTTACAGATCAAGTTTGAGTTTAATGCCGGTCCACATTTTTTTATGGGAGTTATGGCCCTTTGAACTTTGAAAATTCAATAAAATATCAGTTTTCAGCACTTTTTTTAACACTTATAGATAATGAACTGATTTTTTGGTATGTGAGTTTTCCATGATGAGTTACAGATTAAATTAGAGTTTCCTGCCAGTCCACAAATTTTTATGGGAGTTATGGCACTTTGAAGTTAGAAAATCCATTGCAATTTTATTTTCTACACTTTTTTATTGTTCCTTGTAGATAAACTCATCAAGTTTAAGTATTCATTTGTTTGACAAATTGTTACCAGTGACTGAAATATGAGGCCGGTAGGGGACTATGTATTGTTTTGCAATACTCTCAGAATGCTTGTTTTGTTTAATACATGGACTGATATTAAGGCAGAAAGACCTTTTTGATGCATTATTTCGCTTGTCGTCTTGATTTCAGAGAAAAAAAACATTATGCTTGTTTGGTATATAATGTTGGTACAAAGAAAAAACTGCAGCTTTTATACTCTGGTAATCGCAGTTTTACTGCATCGAGAACAAACAAATTTTACTGGGAATCAAATTCAATCATGACGCGTGCCAGCTTTGACTGCTGTCGGTTATTGACTTCGTTGTGCAATCACAATAAAAAAATATGCAAACAATTTACAGAACAAATATTATTTGTTTTCTTATGTTGACAGGGGGTTTAAATCTGTACATAAAGAGAAAGGAAAAGTGAGCACTTCCGAGTATAGTTTTCGTTTCGTTTCCAATTAATTTCAATCGGGATTCCCAAAGCGTAAAGTAGTTAATTATACAACAAGCTTTCAAATATTAATTATGAAATATAATATAATAATTTAAGCACGCGATTTATAATTGATTGTTTTAGCAGCTAGTTAGTCTGATGGTGGATTGTTACATTTAAGCCATGGTTTCGAATAGCTAATTAATGACAACTTTCGGCATTGTTAATTGTTTACAGTTTCAAACTTCATTTTCTTTAATCTATCATTATGAACAATTCTTTTACAAGTTATCGTGCAAAGCATAACATTGGACAAAGGTAAAAAACAATACCTCACTGCCCATTACATGTGCTTGCATTTGTAACTGAAAATCACTGTAAACAACTGATATAGTAAAAAACAATTATTTAATACACATTTTTGTTCTCATTTGATTTCTGTCTTGAGCTTGATAATTCGCGACAGTCAAATACAGTAGTTCAAAACTAAATATTATAGACCCAATTACCTTTTCACTATGTCAGTTCATACTTTTAATATATTTGTTTAAATTATGAATCGAAAATGACTGCAATACGCTGTTACAGTCATTTTCTAACATAGGCAATATATTTTATACCATAAACAATCAGTTAGGCCATGATAAAATAATACCTAGGTTCTCATCCAAATGTCTTGAAAAAATGGGGCGGATGAGCGAATTTTATCTTGTTTATTTTTCCTTTTGATAAATTTGATAAATGTTCTTTTATCTTTAAGGAAATTGACCAAAAATGAACATTAATTGCCCCCATTTTTTTTCAGGGGAGGGCTAAAAAATCGGGAGGGGATGAGAATCTAGAAAATTTTATATTTGCCACGCCATCAATTTTTCTATGCTTATCAAACCTATTTTTTTGTTGTTGTTGAAAAGTTAGAAAATCAACCCCGTCTGTTACTTTTCTAAACAACTTGCAGAAACCAACTCAAAATCTATATAATTACAAATCATATTTACCATTATTAATATGTCATCTTCCAGTTGTAAGAAAGCTTCAGAATTCATGTCCAGTAGATCTTCGTGCCAGTCAATGCCCTGGATTATTTTTAGCCTACCTCTGTGACCCGGAAGTTGAGTTGCTGTTTCCGCCTGTCGTCGCACACGCCTTTTCGGGGTGTCTTTTTCATGCGAATCATTTTCGTCGTAACTTATATAGTCTTCGGTTCCATAATTATTTACACGCTTGAAGTTTTTTTGGATGACATCAAGATCGTCCCGACCCACGTTTGAGTCTCCGGTGTGATTGTCCCTTTCTTCTGGCCTTTTTCTCTTAAGTGCGTGCTTTTCAAAATTTGTGGTGAGAATATCTTTCAAATTTCTTTCTGAAATGTCTGAATGTGTGTCTACTTTGTTGTTTGTTGATGTCCCGTCTAAAAAAGATAATAAAAACAAATTTCATTTATTTTAATCTCTGAGTATTTTGGTTTCCGAGGGGTCTTAAAGACAAACCCCAAACAACGCGCATTCGAGATTGAGGCCCCCGAATGCCTGGTATATATTATTGCTCTTTTGTATCCATAATTCGAAACAGCTAAAACTATTGAACAGATTGCCAAGTAGGATAATCGTTTGCATTGGAGTAACAAAGCAGCTGAAAGCGCGAAATTCCGAGCGCTAAAAATCTACATTTGACAAATTTATTGGTACCCGCGGGTGTTGTTTTAGCTTTGGTTCTGGTATCCCGGTGTATTTTAAAAGTTCTAAAACGTTACTTATTTCTCATTTATGGTATTTTTTCTGGTGAGTTTTGAAGCAGAATGTAGGTCTTTTTTATTTAGTTCTAAGGACCTGTGTCCTATTCCTAATTTTACCAGTTCTTTTTTAATCCATCTACATCTTGCTGACTTTTCACAAAGCTGTGACACGGCTTTTTAATTCAAACTGGTCGTTATAAGGATTTAACCAGGAATTACACGACAAATACCGGAAACACGCCAAATTTAAAGATTTGTCAATTAGTTCCAGAAAACTCAACATGACTAATTATACCAAAGAATCCAAAAAAGATTTCTTTTGTTAGGATTTGTATTTTTTGGAAATATAATTTTATATTTCTTCGTAAACGGAAATGTCAATATGTTGAAAATAATGGCTATATACAGAATTCTAGTTTCTTTTTAAAAAAATCACGATGGTTAATAGTTACAGTTGGTCCGCTCCAGAAGTCATGTTCTTGTGGGAGTGTCTAAATTGCTTAGTACCAGAATAACCGTATAAATTTCTTGATAGATGAAGACTTAAAACCCATCCTCAAATTTGTACTACATTCGGCTTTGGGTTTTTTTTTCTGTTTCAGCTTTTGTTTTTTCAGCTTTTTCAGGTTTGCTTCTTTGTATGTTTGTAGCTTATATTTCCATAACAATATAACGTTGACTGAAGAATTCAAAAATAACTACTGACATATAGGAGAAAAGGGTTTCTTCGTTCTTGCATTTGCTTAAAAAATAACGGACGAGGAGGAATCAGTGGGCATGTTTGTGGGCCCGTCTGTACGTCTGTTCTTTGGTTACAAGAAGAATACGGCTAATTCACCCTCGATTTTCTTACCCAATGCACTTTGTGAGCGATATGTAGTTTTGTTTAGTTCCGTCCGTCTGTACGTGTGTCTGTCCTTTCTTCCGTTTCTTAAATAGTTTAGATATGCACCTGTTGATTTTTTAGCCTTTAATATTTGGTACTATGGGGTTAACAAATTGTTGCTACTCATCTGATTTATTTTCATTATGAAAATGTGTAAATTTAATTTCGTTTTCATTGATTTGTGAGCTGCAGGTGACATTTTTTATATATAATCTTACACGAAACACATCTACAAAAAAGAGAAGCTCACCAAAATATCTAACAATGTCGATTTTAAAGAGTTTGACGCGCAGTTGGTCTAGTGAAGACTTATCAGAGACCGAAAGATAAAAAATGTTGATTCGGAACAGCACAGTTAGGAAATTCAGCCAAAAAACAATTTTTTGAAAGTCGAAACTATAAATCAGAATTAACGTTTGAAAAAAGATTAAATAAAAAGCTGCATACAAACTTAGATTTTAAAAATTCGGTTTTTAAAAGATAAATCGTACGATCGCAAAATCATTAATGACAATATCAAAAAGAAAGATTCAGTAAAAGAATAAAGATATGCAATTGAGACGCTTTTTGATATTAATTAATAATAATCCATGTATTATTTAGTAAATGCATCAAATGCCACTATTAGTGAAAAAAAAAACAACAAACAACAACAACAAAAAACCCAAAGAAATGGCATGTAAAATAAAATAATTTGTATTTAAAGATCCCAATTCATACAATTTTTATACGAAAGTCGTAAAAATAGATGGCCAGACGAAATGAAGGATGGACAAAATCGTATGCAGTTTTTTTTTTCTCAAATAATTTGTTTAACCAAATTATCCCAAATATGTCAAAAGTACTTACATTTGCCTTGTAAACTTATTAGAAGTAAAAACAGTATATACATTTCCACTGTATTCATTAAGATTTTCTTATCTTAGCTGTCGGCTGCTACGACTTAGGACATTTCAAAATCCGATCACAAAATAAAGTTTGTATAGCATAATGACAGCATTAAAATTATCTCTGAACCATACTGCGCGTCTTCTAATGTCTTTGCGTGATTTGGTGCAGAATTTCTATCATATCTTTTCTCACGAATTGTAATTAAGAAGCTGTTGATTTTGTCATTTTGTAATTATTTTGAGTAATTTCCTATTATCTAAATTGATCCAATCAAATGTCATTAAAAATTCATAAAATTACGTTTCTTATCAATATGTGATTACAGCAATACCCTTTGTGAACATAAACAAATGTAAAAAGGGAGCAATTCAAATGAAATAAAAGTATTTTCCTTAAAATAGCATTCTTTGACATTTTGTCATTTGCATGTAAAATGATAGTATTTCCGGTAAGAAAATAATTTGATTGGATGTAAACGTTCAGAATAATCTGATAAAAAAAAATACACAACAGTTTTACCGTTTCATCATAGTTCAAGGTGGAAAACTATGCAACAAAATTAATCGGTTTTGTAGCAAAGGAAAATATTTTAAAAAACATAAAAGGTAAATGGTTCAAAAAACGACCACAGGACAGGGACTGGCTCCCCTTTGTCAATATTTTTTCAGCGTGTATGTACCATACGAATGGAAGTCCCTGCGCAGAGACTGGCAACAAACGTTTTAGCTGCGTATGGCGCGGGTTTCCTTGATAGAAAAAAATTTTTGAGAGAAATTGAAAAACCATAGAAAACTAAAGTGAACGAGCATGATAATGTGTTTCTATATTACTGAGGATTTCTCAAGTGCATAAATTGTTTGTATACAAAAGCGTATATGGTAAATAGACGATAAAGAGGTGTAGAATAAGTGTACGCGACACAACCAACAATAAAGAAACGGCAATTTAAAACATCACAATGGAAAACAGCCAGCAGTCTTCAACGTGACCAGAGGTCACTGCTAGCTTTTTTGTATTGGCCCAAGACTAAAAATACAATACATAATATTCAAACAAATCCCTAGATTATCAACGAAAGACCCATTTCTGGACATTAAACAAAAAAACCCAGATAGTTGACAAGGACAAACAAAAGCTTTTACAAGGATTCCTGGCTTAGGACAGGCACATATAAAATGTGGCGGGGTTAAACTAGTTTTTTGGACTCAACCTTCCCCCTATTGTTTATCTTGTACAAAGCACAAAAATAACACACTTTAAAAATCAAATCGATAAAAGTTCAATTCACCAAGAGAGAACCTGAGACAAGGGTACTATACGAGAACAACGAAGTACTGTTAAAATGTCAATAACGTAAAAGAACTCTCTTGAGAACACTCGCAGTTACTGACAGCTAGCTAAGAAGCATGTATCGACTGATGTAAAGAAATCAAACATATCGAGTCTAAATCCAACATAACACTTCAAACAACTAGAAAGCTTTCCTGTACTTCAGTTGTATGCTCTTATATATTTTTGAGTACTGGGATATGTGTTGGAAAGACACAGTTTACATATTTCCAAAATTTGACAACGTTTGGCTATTTCTTTAAAATTTTATAAATCTATCTGTTTGGTCATTGTTGTAATATTTTTGGCTTCCGTTTTTTTTGTGTGATGTGCAGTGACAATTAAAAAAAAAAGATGCTTATCAACCGGGTGGACACACACCTAATTTTTGTTTTATTGTTTAGAATTAGTCTCGATCACCCAGACCATAAATAAATAAAAACGTATGGATGATCGATACTAGTTTAGAATATACCTTTAGGTAGTCTCGAACCCAAACTCATACTACCAAGGAAGTGAGTCTGGGAAAACACCTGTTGATTTCTCGTAACCACTAGGTGGCGATCGTTATACCTTTTAACCTTTACCACGTGTGTATATGACGTGTTTAGCTTACAGGATTCATTTAAATCTGAAATGAACCAACTTTAAAAACTCAACGTTTCGTTGGTCTTCCTTGGTTTTTGACAACTGATTCTGCAAAATCGAGAATCGGATTGGTCAAACGTGCATGGTTCTGTAATCAAGAATGTTCCAACTTTTAACTCCAATAAACATAAAAAATTTGCAAAACCAGGTGGACGCAAATTTAACGATAAAACGAATTTTTTTATTGTTAACAAAACCAACTTGTGTTCAAAATTGAAAAATAGGATGTCTTTTGTAAAATAAGAAATATTATGTTTTAAGAGAACAAATCACATCAATTGGAGAAGTTATCTCGCTATTGCATTTGCATAAAATCACTGAACCATATACACAGAATTCTGAACATACGGTTGAGTGATTTTCGTCGAACATTATGATAAAGCCTGAAAGTACTCCGAACGTACACATAACAAAATATAGGTAATGGGACTGTCCCAGACTCTTATCATCTATTGATAAGCGTCTGGGTGTTCGAGACTAACCTTTAGGCAACTTTTGTTTTATCAAATCTTATATTCTACCGGTTTTCCAAGTTTTCTCCTAGCGTGTCTGATGAAGGTTAATCCAGAAAAGCGCTTCACACGCAGTGAAATTTTGCTGTTTATCAAAATCTTTTCAATATGTGGATCGTGTCTTTCTGGTACATATTCCATATTCTTTCGTTTTTAATAATGATTTTAATAGTATTATATCATCACACAAAACCGACATATTTGATCGCTGTAATGCTTCGAAACAATACAATAGTCATAAAGTAAAAAAAAAGATTAACGTTTTAGAGTTACTATCAATGAATATTTCTGCCAACAAAAAAACCCACCAAATTTAAAGATTTTACTATAACTTCCAACTTTTATCCTTTCTTTGTTAAGTTTTAAGCCAAATGACCATGTTATGAGGATTGTTTTTGAATTTACTTGTCTTATAAACTACATTTCCATAGAATTCGGGATGTGATATTCCTTTTAACGACGTGTACAATTAAATTTTTCAATAAGATACCCATATTTACGAACGAATTTACTAAAAGATTTGACTAATTTGCAGTATCGATAACCTTGTTTTAGCCATTTTTTTGTAATGAAACGGTTTTTGTCATTAAAATCAGAAACACCACTGCAATTTCGAGCATATCTGACTAACTGTGAAATGTACACTCCGTAAGATGGAGCTAGAGGTACATCACCTTCAAGAAAAGGAAAGTTTATAATTGGAAAAGAAAAGTCATCACGTTTATCATTGACTTTAGTGTGCAATTTTCAATTGCCAATGCTTATATCTAAATGATTTATTAAGGGTTAATTCTTTAGGATATTTATCATATATAAAGTTAGAGAAATTGTGGTTGTTGAGAGCAAGGATGTCGTCTAAGTATCTGTAAGAACTGTTAAAATGTCAATAAGGTGGTGTTTGTTTATGCCTTTTTGTAGTTTGGCCATAAATTGTGATTTCATAACAATATAAAAAAAGATCTGCTATCAGTGGGGCGCAGTTGGTTCCCATGGGAATACCAATTACTTGGCGATATATTTGTTTTCCAAACCGTATGTAAATATCATCTAAAAGAAAGTTAAGTGCAGTAATCATTTCTACGTCATGCTTTTGGATATGAAAAAGTGGTTTGTCTTATATGAAAAACACCCTTGAATAATATAAACGATTGAAACACCTGATTTCGTCCGATCTGTGGAAGTTTTGATAAAAAGTAAATAATTAGATTGATAATCAAGTGCAGCGACCGTCACAGCTAAACGCGTAATAGCTTTTGTACAATGAGTTCCATAATTTTATAAGAATTAAGTCAAAGCTGTCTTTTATATTTATTTCTTTTTGGGGTAGACTAGTTCAAAACGAGGGCAAATTATGTAACTCACTGTATCGTTTGATGCTTAAATTGAATGACATCAAGACATTCAAGTGGATTAATTGTATGAAAAATATTTTTAATGAAATTGGTAAAAGTGAGTGGTTTATAAATCAGTGTTCTGCTCTTAATATTAATTATATTATAAGCAAATTCTACATGACCAGTTTATTCAATCTTGGTATGGCGATATTGCCAGCTCCTCAAGAGGCGAGTTTTATTCTCTTTGCAAGTCATCTTTTGGCCTCGAAAACTATTTAGTTAAACTCCCGGAGTTTAACCGCATTTGGATTACTAAACTACGCACGTCAAATGTTCATTTGCCTATTGAAACGGGGAGATGGCATAACATCCCAAGGCATGAAAGAATTTGCTCTTTTTGTGATAACTCTGTAGGTGATGAGTTCCATGTACTGTTTGTGTGTGACAATGTAATTATTAAAAATCTGCGCCAAAAATTCTTGGCAAAATATTATTATGAGCATCCAAATAGTAGTAAAATGAGCGGACTGTTATCTCTTTGCAATATTCCTGTATTAAAAAAACTATCGGTATTTGTTAAGAAAATCTCATCTTTGTAAGATTATTTATATAGTTACCATTTACTGTGAATGTTTATATTCTGGAGTCCCTAATTTGTATCTGATGTTTATGTGCTTAATTTCCTTGTCGTTTAATATTTGTATTTGTATATTTTGCTTGACCTCATGTTACATATTTATATATGTCTGAGTGTATTGAATAAAATCTGAATCTGAAATCTATATTTACCTTTGAAAATTTAAGTCTTTGTAATAACAAAACGGATTAATTATTTTGTCATCAGAATATTTGTTTCCACTAATGAAAAGTCAACTGTTTATCAGACACAGCACGTGCACAAAAGGGCAGATTTTTTTATGATTTAATCCACTTAACTTTCATTTATATTTAAGTCGCCCAAAACAAAGTTTTGGCGACTTATTGTTTTTACCCCGTTTCTTACCCCGTTTCTTATTATTAAGTCGCCCAAAACAAAGTTTTGGCGACTTATTGTTTTTACCCCGTTTCTTATTATTAAGTCGCCCAAAACAAAGTTTGGGAGACTTATTGTTTTTGCACCGTTTCTTATTATTATGTCCCCGAACACGAAGTGTCGGGGACATATTGTTTTTGCTCGGTTTCTTATTATTATTATTATTATTATTATTATTATTATTATTATTATTATTATTATTATTATTATTATGTCCCCGAACACGAAGTGTCGGGGACATATTGTTTTTGCTCGGTTTCTTATTATTATGTCCCCGAACACGAAGTGTCGGGGACATATTGTTTTTGCTCGGTTTCTTATTATTATGTCCCCGAACACGAAGTGTCGGGGACATATTGTTTTTGCTCGGTTTCTTATTATTATGTCCCCGAACACGAAGTGTCGGGGACATATTGTTTTTGCTCGGTTTCTTATTATTATTATTATGTCACTCCACATCGTGGATGTGACATGTTGTTATTCTACGTTTCTTCTTATTATGTCCCCGAACACGAAGTGTCGGGGACATATTGTTTTTGCTCGGTTTCTTATTATTATTATTATTATTATTATTATTATTTTTCTCGGTATTCTGGATCGTGAACTTGTCCACCTCATTTTTTCGACATCTTTTAAGGTAGGAAGCTGAAAATTCATAAATCAAGAGTATGGAATGGGAGATTGTGCTTTTTGTATTTTTCGCCGAAATCGAACGACCCCATATAGGTAAAAAAAGGGCCTCAAAATGGCTCCTCGAAACCGAAGTTGAATTTTTCCTGGCATTTCTGATCCGACAGGGGTAGGAAAAATTCCCTTATAGGTTAAGTGCGGATATACAATACCTTTCATTTAAAAAAAAAAAATTGAAAATCGGACTTACCGTTTTCAAAATTTTGCAAAAAATCGAAAATTATTTTTTTTGTAAGATTGAGTTATCTTCCTTTGTACCATATATTTTGTGATATTAATGAAAAAAAATTTCAACTTTGTTATTTCTTAATGAAAATAGGTTTACAAGGTAATAGAAGTATGCCGAGTTCAATTTTGGAATCGAAATTTTTTTTGGGGCGGCCATTTTAAAAATGGCCGCCATTTCCCGCCAAAATTAAAATTACTCCGATTTTAATGAAAATTGGTATATAAGGTAATTGTGGTATGGCGAGTTGATTTTTGACATCAAATTTTTTTTATCTTCGGCCATTTTCAAAATGGCCGCCGTTTCCCGCCAAAATTAAAGTTATTCTGATTTTGATGAAAATTGGTTTACAAGGTAATAGTGGTATGCCGAGTTCAATTTTGGAATCGAAATTTTTTTTGGGCCGCCATTTCCCGCCGAAATTTAAATTACTCCGATTTTAATGAAAATTGGTATATAAGGTAATAGTGGTATGGCAAGTTGATTTTAGACATCGAAATTTTTTTGGAGCCGCTATTTTCAAAATGGCCGCCGTTTCCCGCCAAAATTAAATTTACTCAGATTTTAACTAAAATTGGTATATAAGGTAATATATGTATGGTGAGTTGATTTTTGACATCGAAAAATTGTTATTGTCGGCCATTTTAAAAATGGCCACCGTTTCCCGCCAAAATTAAACTTACTCCTATTTTGATGAAAATTGGATAAATTAAGTTATCTCAAATGCCAAGAGACATTGACAAATAGGGGTACGTGAGGGGACATTTTTGTGACTCGCTTGCGATCACAATTAGAACTAGTTATTATTATTTTTCCAATGAATTTTGTCCGAACGATTTTGAGAAAACTACTGGATCAAAAGACTTGAAATTTTAAATGTACTTAGACTTGAATATGAAGTTATACCAAAATTAATTTTCTTTTCGATTCAAGCAGCCATTTTTAAATTAAAGCGATTTTAAAATTTAAAAATTCCCATAGGTTTAACATTGGCTGGCAGAAAGCAAAGTTGGTATTGATTTTTCTCAGTTAACATGCGTCGTCTGCTACAGGTAAATGAGTTTTGTCTAAAGCTTTTTGAGAAAATTACTTGATTAAATGTTTCAAAATTTAAAGTATGCTTAGACTATAATTTAAATTTCTATCAAATTTTTTTTTTAGTTGATTGAAGCAGGCATTTTAAAATTATTGCCAATTAAAGATTTTCTGTTTTCCCCATAGGTTTAACATTGACTGGCATCTTGCCAAGTTTGTATTGATTTTCTGTCAAGATGCTAGAGTCATTTCTATTTATAAACATAACATTATGATGACTCATGGAAAATTTTGATAGGATAAAGCTAACGGTCATGATGACATATATAAATTTATAAAGACAAGTTTGTATTGATTTTCTGTCAATATGTGTCATTTCTATTTATAAACATCATTAGGATGACTCATGGACAATTTTGTTAGGACAAAGATAAAGGTCATGATGACATTATGTAATTCATTGAAGAGCTTATAAAACTATTAACATGACAAGTTTGTATTGATTTTATGTCAACATGTGTCATGCTGCTGCAGTAATTTCTATTTATAAACCATGTATTGAGTAATTCCTATTTATAAATCTATAAAAATGATGACTCATGGAAAATTTTGCTTGAACAAAGGTAAAGGTCATGATGACATATAGTAATTCATAGATCTTATAACATGTACTTAATAAACTTTACACACAAAGTGGAGTGACATCTGCTATTTCTTGAAATGGCATTTATATCTAGTTATTCTTATTATTCTTCTTATTAAGTCGCCCAAAACGAAGTTTGGGAGACTTATTGTTTTTGCACCGTTTCTTATTATTATTATTATGTCCCCGAACACGAAGTGTCGGGGACATATTGTTTTTGCTCGGTTTCTTATTATTATTATGTCCCCGAACACGAAGTGTCGGGGACATATTGTTTTTGCTCGGTTTCTTATTATTATGTCTCCCAAACGAAAGTTTGGAGACATATTGTTTTTACTCTGTTTCTTATTATTATTATTATTATTCTTTTTCTTCTTTCTCCCGCCATGAACGTGTCCGTACCGTTTCTTGAAAACGCCTCGAAGGATTTTAACGAAACATTGTAGGAAGGTAGATGGGTTACTAGAGTTGCGGAGGGACTTTTAAAAAATTTCAAAATGGCTGCCGTTTCCGTGTAATTGGCGAAAGTTCATAATATAGGACATTGCAATATCTCGGTAACCTAGGTGCGTAGGAGGCTGAAATTGTGTAGGTGAATAGAGCAAAAGGAGCTCTTTAATAATATGAAAAAAAATTTTGAAGCGATATTTACGGTTTTCGAGTTATTTGCGAAAATGTGATTTTTCGGGCCCGAAAATGCCAAAATTGTCAAAATGCTTCGATTTCGACAAAATTTTGTATGTAGGGGTTTTAAAAGATGGCGAATCAGAATATGATGTCAAAAATGGGTTCGTTTGGGAGACATTTTTGTGTTGGGCATCCCCAACACAGTCAGCACTTGTTATTATGTCCCCGAACACGAAGTGTCGGGGACATATTGTTTTTGCTCGGTTTCTTATTATTATTATTATTATTATTATTATTATTATTATTATTATTATTATTATTATTATTTTTCTCGGTATTCTGGATCGTGAACTTGTCCACCTCATTTTTTCGACATCTTTTAAGGTAGGAAGCTGAAACTTCATATATCAAGAGTATGGAATGGGAGATTGTGCTTTTTCTATTTTTCGTCGAAATCGAACGACCCCTTATAGGTAAAAAAAGGGCCTCAAAATGGCTCCTCGAAACCGAAGTTGAATTTTTCCTGGCATTTCTGATCCGGCAGGGGTAGGAAAAATTCCCTTATAGGTTAAGTGCGGATATACAATACCTTTCATTTAAAAAAAAAAATTTGAAAATCGGACTAACCGTTTTCAAAATTTTGCAAAAAATCGAAAATTATTTTTTTTGTAAGATTGAGTTATCTTTCTTTGTACCATATATTTTGTGATATTAATGAAAAAAATTCTCAACTTTGTTATTTCTTAATGAAAATTGGTTTACAAGGTAATAGTGGTATGCCGAGTTCAATTTTGGAATCGAAATTTTTTTTTGGGCGGCCATTTTAAAAATGGCCGCCATTTCCCGCCAAAATTAAAATTACTCCGATTTTTAATGAAAATTGGTATATAAGGTAATAGTGGTATGGCGAGTTGATTTTTGACATCAAAATTTTTTTATCGTCGGCCATTTTCAAAATGGCCGCCGTTTCCCGCCAAAATTAAAGTTATTCTGATTTTGATGAAAATTGGTTTACAAGGTAATAGTGGTATGCCGAGTTCAATTTTGGAATCGCAATTTTTTGGGGGGCCGCCATTTTCAAAATGGCCGCCATTTCCCGCCAAAATTAAAATTAATCCGATTTTAATGAAAATTGGTATATAAGGTAATAGTGGTATGGCAAGTTGATTTTTGACATCAAAATTTTTTTTATCGTCGGCCATTTTCAAAATGGCCGCCGTTTCCCGCCAAAATTAAATTTACTCAGATTTTAACAAAAACTGGTATATAAGGTAATAGTTGTATGGCGAGTTGATTTTACACATCGAAATATTTTTATTGTCGGCCATTTTAAAAATGGTCGCCGTTTCCCGCAAAAATTAAACTTACTCCTATTTTGATGAAAATTGGATAAATTAAGTTATCTCAAATGCCAAGAGACATTGACAAAGAGGGGTACGTGAGGGGACATTTTTGTGACTCGCTTGCGATCACAATTAGAACTAGTTATTATTATTATTATTCTCGGTATTCTGGACCGTGAACTTGTCCACCTCATTTTTTCGACATCTTTTAAGGTAGGAAGCTGAATCTTCATATATCAAGAGTATGGAATGGGAGATTGTGCTTTTTGTATTTTTCGTCGAAATCGAACGACTCCTTATAGGTCAAAAAAGGGCCTCAAAATGGCTCCTCGAAACCGAAGTTGAATTTTTCCTGGCATTTCTGATCCGGCAGGGGTAGGACAAATTCCTTTATAGGGTAAGTGTAGACTTTCAATACCTTTCATTAAAAAAAAAAAATTTGAAAATCGGACTTACCGTTTTCAAAATTTTGTAAAAAATCGAAAATTAATTTTTTTGTAAGATTGAGTTATCTTTCTTTGTTCAATATATTTTGTAATAGTAATGAAAAAAAATCTCAACTTTGTTATTTCTTAATGAAAATTGGTTTACAAGGTAATAGTGGTATTCCGAGTTCATTTTTGGAATCAAAAAAATTTTTTGACGGCCATTTTCAAAATGGCGGCTAAAATGGCTGCCATTTTCCCGCCAAAATTTAAACTTGCTCCGATTTTGATGAAAATTGGTATATAAGGTAATAGTGGTATGGCGAGTTGATTTTTGACATCAAATTTTTTTTATCGTCGGCCATTTTCAAAATGGCCGCCGTGTCCCGCCAAAATTAAAGTTACTCCGATTTTGATGAAAACTGGTATATAAGGTAATAGTGGTATGGGGATTTGATTTTTGACATTGAAATTTATTTATCGTCGACCATTTTCAAAATGGCCGCCGTTTCCCGCCAAAATTAAAGTTACTCAGATTTTGATGAAAATTGGTATTCAAGGTAATAGTGGTACTTCGAGTTGATTTTTGACATTAATTTTTTTTTATCGTCGGCCATTTTCAAAATGGCCGCCGTTTCCCGCCAAAATTAAACTTGCTCCGATTTTAATGAAAATTAATATACAGAGTTATTGTGGTATGGGGAGTTCATTTTAAGCATCAAATTTTGTTTATGGTCTCATGCAACAGCTTTTGGATGCGTCTGTGTGACTCTTCTCAACCATATGAGATTAAGGGAGAATAATATCTTATATGGATGTCAACCAAAAGCTTCTCCGTCACGTTTTTAGCATTTCATTGAAGAGTGGCTCCATTGTGGAGGACGAGAGCGGTAGTTATGCTCGCTAGTCACCACAATAGTTTACAAGTACGCTACCAATGCTTGTAAAAAGGGTGCTTCAATGGAATGATAAGGGCGTCATTGCTTAAACAGGGTTCCCACAAAAGCCAGAAATATTGCCAAAGAGGGGTACGTGAGGGGACATGTATGTGACTCGCTTGCGATCACAATTAGAACTAGTTATTATTATTATTATTTTTCTCGGTATTCTGGACCGTGAACTTGTCCACCTCATTTTTTCGACATCTTTTAAGGTAGGAAGCTGAATCTTCATATATCAAGAGTATGGAATGGGAAATTGTGCTTTTTGTATTTTTCGTCGAAATCGAACGACCCCTTCTAGGTCAAAAAAGGGCCTCAAAATGGCTCCTCGAAACCGAAGTTGAAATTTTCCTGGCATTTCTGATCCTGCAGGGGTAGGAAAAATTCCTTTTTAAGTTAAGTGCGGATATTTTATACCTTTCATTTAAAAAAAAAATTTCGAAAATCGGACTTACCGTTTTCAAAATTTTGCAAAAAATCGAAAATTATTTTTTTTGTAAGATTGAGTTATCTTCCTTTGTACAATATATTTTGTAATAGTAATGAAAAAAATGCTCAACTTTGTTATTTCTTCATGAAAATTGGTTAAGAAGGTAAAAGTGGTATGCCGAGTTCATTTTTGGAATCGAAATTTTTTTTTTGGCGGCCATTTTCAAAATGGCGGCTAAAATGGCTGCCATTTTCCCGCCAAAATTTAAACTTGCTCCGATTTTGATGAAAATTGGTATATAAGGTAATAGTGGTATGGCGAGATGATTTTTGACATCAATTTTTTTTATCGTCGGCCATTTTGAAAATGGCCGCTGTTTCCCGCCAAAATTAAAATTACTCCAATTTTGATGAAAACTGGTATATAAGGTGATAGTGGTATGGCGAGTTGATATTTGACATTGAAATTTATCTATCGTCGACCATTTTCAAAATGGCCGCCGTTTCCCGCCAAAATTAAAGTTATTCCAATTTTGATGAAAACTGGTATATAAGGTAATAGTGGTATTTGACATTGAAATTTATTAATCGTCGACCATTTTCAAAATGGCCACCGTTTCCCGCCAAAATTTAACTTACTCCAATCTTGATGAAAATTGGTATATTAGGTATTCTCAAATGCCCAAACACATATTGACAAAGAGGGGTACGTGAGGGGACATGTATGTGACTCGCTTGCGATCACAATTAGAACTAGTTATTATTATGTCACTCCACATCGTGGATGTGACATGTTGTTATTCTACGTTTCTTCTTATTATGTCACTCCACATCGTGGATGTGACATGTTGTTATTCTATGTTTCTTCTTATTATTATTATTATTCTCTTTCCAATGAATTTTGTCCAGGGATTTTTGAGGAAACCGCTTGATCAAATGTTTTGAAATTTTGAATGTAATTAGGCTATCATTTGAAGTTACACCAAATTTATTTTTTTAGTCAATCAAAGCAGCCATTTTTAAATTGTATTGATTTTAAAATTTTAAAATTCCCATAGGTTTAACATTGGCTGGCAGAAAGCCAAGTTGGTATTGATTTTCTCAGTTAACATGCGTTGTCTGCTACAGGTAAATAATGATTTTTCTCCAAAGCTTTTTAAGAAAACCACTTGATTAAAAGTTTTGAAATTTAGCATATGCTTAGACAATAATTTGAATTTTTATCAATTTTTTTTTTTAGTTGATCGAAGCAGGCATTTACAAATTATCGCCAGTTAAAGATTTTCTGTTTTCCCCATAGGTTTAACATTGTCTGGCAACATGCCAAGTTTGTATTGATTTTCTGTCAAGATGCTAGAGTCATTTCTATTTATAAACATATCATTATGATGACTCATGGAAAATTTTGATAGGACAAAGGTAAAGGTCATGATGACATATTGTAATTTATAAAGACAAGTTTGTATTGATTTTCTGTCACTATGTGTCGTTTCTATTTATAAACATCATTAGGATGACTCATGGACAATTTTGTTAGGACAAAAAGTAAAGGTCATGATGACATTATGTAATTCATTGAAGAGCTTATAAAACTATTAACATGTGTCATCCTGCTGCAGTAATTTCTATATATAGACCTTTCATTGAGTAATTTTTAATTATAAATCTTGTGAAAAAATTTTGCTTGAACAAAGGTAAATGTCATGGTGACATATAATAATTCAATGAGCTTATAACATGTACTTGATAAACTTTACACACAAAGTGGAGTGACATATGCTATTTCTTGAAATGGCATTTATATCTAGTTATTATTATTTTTCCAATGAATTTTGTCCGAACGATTTTGAGAAAACTACTGGATCAAAAGACTTGAAATTTTAAATGTACTTAGACTTGAATATGAAGTTATACCAAAATTAATTTTTTTTTCGATTCAAGCAGCCATTTTTAAATTAAAGCGATTTTAAAATTTAAAAATTCCCATAGGTTTAACATTGGCTGGCAGAAAGCCAAGTTGGTATTGATTTTTCTCAGTTAACATGCGTCGTCTGCTACAGGTAAATGAGTTTTGTCTAAAGCTTTTTGAGAAAATTACTTGATTAAATGTTTCAAAATTTAAAGTATGCTTAGACTATAATTTAAATTTCTATCAAATTTTTTTTTTAGTTGATTGAAGCAGGCATTTTAAAATTATTGCCAATTAAAGATTTTCTGTTTTCCCCATAGGTTTAACATTGACTGGCATCTTGCCAAGTTTGTATTGATTTTCTGTCAAGATGCTAGAGTCATTTCTATTTATAAACATAACATTATGATGACTCATGGAAAATTTTGATAGGATAAAGCTAACGGTCATGATGACATATATAAATTTATAAAGACAAGTTTGTATTGATTTTCTGTCAATATGTGTCATTTCTATTTATAAACATCATTAGGATGACTCATGGACAATTTTGTTAGGACAAAGATAAAGGTCATGATGACATTATGTAATTCATTGAAGAGCTTATAAAACTATTAACATGACAAGTTTGTATTGATTTTATGTCAACATGTGTCATGCTGCTGCAGTAATTTCTATTTATAAACCATGTATTGAGTAATTCCTATTTATAAATCTATAAAAATGATGACTCATGGAAAATTTTGCTTGAACAAAGGTAAAGGTCATGATGACATATAGTAATTCATAGATCTTATAACATGTACTTAATAAACTTTACACACAAAGTGGAGTGACATCTGCTATTTCTTGAAATGGCATTTATATCTAGTTATGTCTCCCAAACACTATGTGTTGGGAGACATATTGCTTTTACTCTGTTTCTTATTATTATTATGTCCCCGAACACGAAGTGTCGGGGACATATTGTTTTTGCTCGGTTTCTTATTATTATTATTATTATTATTATTATTTTTCTCGGTATTCTGGACCGTGAACTTGTCCACCTCATTTTTTCGACATCTTTTAAGGTAGGAAGCTGAATCTTCATATATCAAGAGTATGGAATGGGAGATTGTGCTTTTTGTATTTTTCGTCGAAATCGAACGACTCCTTATAGGTCAAAAAAGGGCCTCAAAATGGCTCCTCAAAACCAAAGATGAATTTTTACCTGGCATTTCTGATCCGGCAAGGGTAGGTCAAATTCCTTTATGGGGTAAGTGTAGACTTTCAATACCTTTCATTTAAAAAAAAAATTTTGAAGATCGGACTTACGGTTTTCAAAATTTTGCAAAAAAACGAAAATTAATTTTTTTGTCAAATTGAGTTACCTTTCTTTGTATTTTGTATTTTGTAATAGTAATGTAAAAATTCTCAACTTTGTTATTTCTTAATGAAAATTGGTTTACAAGGTAATAGTGGTATGCCGAGTTCATATTTGGTATCGAAAAATTTTTTTGGCGGCCATTTTCAAAATGGCGGCTAAGATGGCCGCCATTTTCCCGCCAAAATTCAAAATTACTCCGATTTTGATGAAAATTGGTATATAAGGTAATAGTGGTATGCCGATTTGATTTTTGACATCAAAATTTTTTTATCGTCGGCCATTTTCAAAATGGCTGCCATTTCCCGCCAAAATTTAAAGTTACTCCGATTTTGATGAAAATTGGTATATAAGGTAATAGTGGTATGGCGAGTTGATTTTTGACATTAAAATTTTTTCATTGTCGGCCATTTCCAAAATGGCCGCCGTTTCCCGCCAAAATTAAAGTTATTCCGATTTTTATGAAAACTGGTATATAAGGTAATAATGGTATGCCAATTTCATTTTTGACATCAAAAATTTTGTATTGTCGGCCATTTTAAAATGGCTGCCATTTCCCGCCAAAATTTAAAGTTACTCCGATTTTGATGAAAATTTGTATATAAGGTAATAGTGGTATGGCGAGTTGATTTTTGACATTAAAATTTTTTCATCGTCGGCCATTTCCAAAATGGCCGCCGTTTCCCGCCAAAATTAAAGTTACTCAGATTTTGATGAAAATTGGTATTCAAGGTAAAAGTGGTATGGCGAGTTGATTTTTTACACCAAATTTTTTTTTCGTCAGCCATGTTCAAAATGGCCGCCGTTTCCCGCCAAAATCAAAGTTACTCTGATTTTTATGAAAACTGGTATATAAGGTAATAGTGGTATTGCGAGTTAATTTTTTTCATTTAAATTTATTTGAAGTCGGCCATTTTGAAAATGGCCGCCGTTTCCCGCCAAAATTAAACTTACTCCTATTTTGATGAATATTGGGTATATTAAGTGATCTCAAATGCCAAGAGACATATTGACAAAGAGGGGTACGTGAGGGGACATATATGTGACTCGCTTGCGATCACAATTAGAACTAGTTATTATTCTTTTTTTTCTTCTTTCTTCCGGACATGAAACTGTCCGCAAGGTTTTTTGAAAACGACAAAATGGAATTGCACGAAACTTTGTATGATGGTAGATTGGTAATTGGAGGTGTGCACAGGCTTTTCGAAATTTTCAAGATGGCCGCAATTTTCAAAATGGCCGCCCTGGCAAAAGGGTACCCTAAAATTATCTCGGAAACCACTGGATGGATTTGAATGAAATTTGGTATGCTAGTAGAGGGTTATGAGTAGACTTGATACGTAACATAAAAAAATTCAAGATGGCCGCCATTTTCAAAATGGCCGCCATCGAAAAATCAAAAATTGCAAAAATGCTTTGATTTTAACAAAATTTTGTATCTAGGGGTTTTTAAGGATGGCGAATAAGAATACACTATCAAAAATTCATTTGTTTGGGAGACATTTTTGTGTTGGGCATCCCCAACACAGTCAGCACTAGTTATTATTATTTTTCTCGGTATTCTGGACCGTGAACTTGTCCACCTCATTTTTTTGACATCTTTTAAGGTAGGAAGCTGAATCTTCATATATCAAGAGTTTAGAATGGGAGATTGTGCTTTTTGTATTTTTCGTCGAAATCGAACGACTCCTTATAGGTAAAAAAAGGGCCTCAAAATGGCTCCTCGAAACCGTAGTTGAATTTTTACCTGGCATTTCTGATCCGGCAGGGGTAGGAAAAATTCCTTTATAGATAAAGTGCGGATATTTAATACCTTTCATTTAAAAAAAAAATTTTGAAAATCGGACCTACCGTTATCAAAATTTTGCAAAAAATCGAAATTTATTTTTTTTGTAAGATTGAGTTATCTTCCTTTGTACAATATATTTTGTAAAAGTATTGAAAAAAATTCTCAACTTTGTTATTTCTTAATGAAAATTGGTTTACAAGGTAATAGTGGTATGCCGAGTTCATTTTTGGAATCGAAATTTTTTTTTGGCGGCCATTTTCAAATGGCGGCTAAAATGGCTGCCATTTTCCCGCTAGAATTTAAACTTGCTCCGATTTTGATGAAAATTGGTATATATGGTAATAGTGGTATGGTGAGTTGATTTTTGACATCAAAATTTTTTTATCGTCGACCATTTTCAAAATGGCCGCCGTTTTCCCGCCAAAATTAAAATTACTCCGATTATGATGAAAATTGATAAATTAGGTAATAGTGGTATGGCAAATTGATTTTTGACATGAAATTTTTTTTATCGTCAGCCATTTTCAAAATGGCCGCCGTTTTCCCGCCAAAATTAAAATTACTCCGATTTTGATGAAAATTGATAAATTAGGTAATAGTGGTATGGCAAATTGATTTTTGACATGAAATTTTTTTTATCGTCAGCCATTTTCAAAATGGCCGCCATTTTCCCGCCAAAAATTAAAGTTACTCCGATTTTAATGAAAATTGGTATATAATGTAATAGTGGTATGGCGAGCTAGTTTTTGACTTTGTAATTTAGTCATCGTCGGCCATTTTCAAAATGGCTGCCGTTTCCCGCCAAAATTTAAAGTTACTCCGATTTTGATGAAAATTGGTATATAAGGTAATAGTGGCATGGCGAGTTGATTTTTGACATTAAAAATTTTCATCGTCCGTCATTTCCAAAAATGGCAGCCGTTTCCCGCCAAAATTAATGTTACTCAGACTATTATGAAAATTGGTATGTAAGGTAATATTGGTATGCCGATTTGATTTTTGACATCAACATTT
Source organism: Arcuatula senhousia (assembly GCA_963971305.1). Lineage (NCBI taxonomy): Eukaryota > Metazoa > Mollusca > Bivalvia > Mytilida > Mytilidae > Arcuatula > Arcuatula senhousia. The sequence continues at coordinate 35,650,859 of OZ020307.1, read as the reverse complement.
TTTTATCGTTGGCCATTTTCAAAATGGCTGCCGTTTCCCGCCAAAATTTAAAGTTACTCAGATTTTGATGAAAATTGGTATATAAGGTAATAGTGGTATGCCGAGTTCATTTTTGACATCAAAAATTTTTCATCGTCGGCCATTTTCAAAATGGCTGCCGTTTCCCGCCAAAATTTAAAGTTACTCCGATTTTGATGAAAATTGGTATATAGGTTAATAGTGGTATGGCGAGTTGATTTTTTACATTGAAATTAAATGAAGTCAGCCATTTTAAAAATGGTCGCCGTTTCCCGCCAAAATTAAACTTACTCCTATTTTGATGAATATTGGTTATATTAAGTGATCTCAAATGCCAAGAGACATATTGACAAAGAGGGGTACGTGAGGGGACATATATGTGACTCGCTTGCGATCACAATTAGAACTAGTTATTATTATTATGTCCCCGAACACGAAGTGTCGGGGACATATTGTTTTTGCTCGGTTTCTTATTATTATTATTATTATTATTATTATTAAGTCGCCCAAAACGAAGTTTGGGAGACTTATTGTTTTTGCACCGTTTCTTATTATTATTATTAAGTCGCCCAAAACAAAGTTTGGGAGACTTATTGTTTTTGCACCGTTTCTTATTATTATTATTATTCTTCTGATTCTTTATCGTAAAGTTGTCCTCCCTAATACAAGAAAACAGTTCAAGGAAATTGAATAACACTTGTTAGATTGGATAGTGGGTCACTCAAAGGCGTGTAATCATGTTTTGAAATTTTCAAGATGGCCGCTGTTTCAAAATGGCGGCCGTCGGAAAAAGTGGGCGGAAAATTTTTTTTCATCGGATCGTCTTGAAAATTGGTCATCTGGGTAAAGCGGGTATGCTGAATTCAAATCTGCGACCGGATTTGAAATCCGACTTCCGGTTTCAAAATGGCGGCAATTTTACTACACCCGCCCCCCTAAAAACGTCAACTTTGTCCGATTTCAACGAAATTTGATTTCTAGACTTCTTTTGGTGCACTGATTTGAATGGAACTCTATCCAAGGCGATTTTGGGCGACTTGTGTGTTGGCATCCCAACACAATTATACCTAGTTATGTCTCCCAAACGAAAGTTTGGAGACATATTGTTTTTACTCCGTTTCTTATTATTATTATTCTTTTTCTTCTTTCTCCGCCATGAACGTGTCCGGCACTTTTCTCAGAAATGCCTCGAAGGATTTGAACGAAACATTGTATAATGGTAGATGGGTTACTGGAGGAGTGCACAACCTTTTAAAAATTTTCAAAATGGCTGCCGTTTCCGCGTTATTAGCGAAAGTTCATAAAATAGGACATTTCAATATCTCGGTAACCTAGGTGCGCAGGGTTCTGAAATTTTGTAGGTTAATAGAGCAAAAGGAGCTCATTAATAATACGAAAAAAAAATTCGGAGCGATATTTACGGTTTTCGAGTTATTCACGAAAATGTGATTTTTCGGGCCCAAAAATGCAAAATTTGTTAATGTGCTTCGATTTCAATGAAATTTCATTTCTAGGGGTTTCAATGGATGACGAATTAGAATACAGTATCAAAAATGCGTTCGTTTGGGAGACATTTTTGTGTTGGGCATCCCCAACACAGTCAGTACTTGTTATTATTATTCTTATTATTATTCTTCTGATTCTTTATCGAGAATTTGTCCTCCCTAATACAAGAAAACGGTTCAAGGAAATTGAATAACACTTTTTGGATTGGATAGTGGGTCACTCAAAGTTGTGTAATGCACTTTTAAAATTTTCAAGATGGCCGCCGTTTCAAAATGGCGGCCGTCGGAAAAAGTGGGCGGAAAATTTTTTTTCATCGGATCGTCTTGAAAATTGGTCATCTGGGTAAAGCGGGTATGCTGAGCTCAAATCTGCGACCGGATTTGAAATCCGACTTACAGTTTCAAAATGGCGGCCATTTTACTACACCCGCCCCCCTGAAAATGTCAACTTAGTCCGATTTCAACGAAAGGACAAGGTATGATAAGGGCCCAATTTTGCCCCCAAATTTTGAATTTATTAAAATGAGCTAAAAGTATGTTATATATACGTTAAATTAGTTAAACTTTACTATATCAGCTTGATTTTGTTAAAAGTCGTGCATTATGATGTTAAAATAATGACCTAAAGTGGCCTAACTATTGTAATTTGTTGAAAAACTGTAAAAAACCTGCAAATTCTGAGTGGTTTTTGGCAAATTTAACTATGAGCCACACAGAGTACCACTACAATAATTTGTGTACATGATCATTATTGATATAGAAACAAAACACAAAAATATCGTTGTGGTACTCCGTGTGGCTCATAGTTAAATTTGCCAAAAACTACTCAAAATTTGCATGATTTTAACACTTTTTCACAAAAATGACATTTTCACATAATTTGATGACGTCACTGTGACATAATACACAAGATTTAGTTCAAATAAATGTTATTTCACTATACCTTGTTCATCTAAGAACTGATCTAGAATAGTTTAACCTCGGTTCACTTATTTAAAAAAAAAGGTAAATAAGGGGGCCAAATTTAGCACTTATCATATCTTGTCCTTTGATTTCTAGACTTATTTTGACGCACTGATTTGAATGGAACTCTATCCAAGGCGATTTTGGGCGACTTGTGTGTTGGCATCCCAACACAATTATACCTAGTTATTATTATGTCCCCGAACACGAAGTGTCGGGGACATATTGTTTTTGCTCGGTTTCTTATTATTATTATTATTATTATTATTATTATTATTATTATTATTATTATTATTATTATTATTTTTCTCGGTATTCTGGACCGTGAACTTGTCCACCTCATTTTTTCGACATCGTTTAAGGTAGGAAGCTGAAACTTCATAAATCAAGAGTATGGAATGGGAAATTGTGCTTTTTGTATTTTTCGTCGAAATCGAACGACCCCTTATAGATCAAAAAAGGGCCTCAAAATGGCTCCTCGAAACCGAAGTTGAATTTTTCCTGGCATTTCTGATCAGGCAGGGGTAGGACAAATTCCTTTATAGGGTAAGTGTAGACTTTCAATACCTTTCATTTAAAAAAAAAAATTTGAAAATCGGACTTACCGTTTTCAAAATTTTGCAAAAAATCGAAATTTATTTTTTTTGTCAAATTGAGTTATCTTTCTTGGAACAATATATTTTGTAATAGTAATGTTAAAATTCTCAACTTTGTTATTTCTTAATGAAAATTGGTTTACAAGGTAATAGTGGTATGCCGAGTTCATTTTTGGTATCGAAAAAAAAATTTGGCGGCCATTTTTAAAATGGCGGCTAAAATGGCCGCCATTTTCCCGCCAAAACTTACACTTGCTCCAATTTTTATGAAAATTGATATATAAGGTAATAGTGGTATGGCGAGTTGATTTTTGACATTAAAATTTTTTTTTCGTCGGCCATTTTCAAAATGGCCACCATTTCCCGCCAAAAATTAAACTTACTCTGATTTTGATGAAAATTGGTATATAAGGTAATAGTGGTAAGGCGAGTTGATTTTTAACATCAAATTTTTTTTATCGTCGGCCATTTTCAAAATGGCCGCCGTTTCCCGCGAAAAATTAAACTTACTCCGATTTTGATGAAAATTGGTATATTAGGCAATAGTAGTATGGCGAGTTGATTTTTGACATCAAAATTTTTTTATCGTCAGCCATTTTCAAAATGGCCGCTGTTTCCCGCCAAAATTAAAGTTACTCTGACTTTAATGAAAATTGGTATAAAAGGTAAAAGTGGTATGGCGAGTTGATTTTTGATATCAAAATTTTTTTATCGTTGGCCATTTTCAAAATGGCCGCTGTTTCCCGCCAAAATTAAAGTTACTCTGACTTTAATGAAAATTGGTATAAAAAGGTAAAAGTGGTATGGCGAGTTGATTTTTGATATCAAAATTTTTTTATCGTTGGCCATTTTCAAAATGGCCGCCGTTTCCCGCCAAAAATTCAAATGACTCCGATTTTGATGAAAATTGGTATATAAGGTAATAGTGGTATGGCGAGTTTATTTTTGACATCAAATTTTTTTATCGTCGGCCATTTTCAAAATGGCCGCCGTTTCCCGCCAAAATTAAAGTTACTCTGATTTGATGAAAATTGGTATATAAGGTAATAGTGGTATGGCGAGTTGATTTTTGACATTAAAATTTTTATTTTGTCGGCCATTTACAAAATGGCCGCCGTTTCCCGCCAAAATCCAAGTTACTCTGATTTTGATGAAAATTGGTATATAAGGTAAAAGTGGTATGGCGAACTTATTTTTGACATTAAATTTTTTTTAGCGTCAGCCATTTTCAAAATGGCCACCATTTCCCGCCAAAATTAAACTTACTCCTATTTTGATGAAATTGGATATAATAAGTTATCTCAAATGCTAAGAGACATTGACAAAGAGGGGTACGTGAGGGGACATTTTTGTGACTCGCTTGCGATCACAATTAGAACTAGTTATTATTATTATTTTTCTCGGTATTCTGGACCGTGAACTTGTCCACCTCATTTTTTCGACATCTTTTAAGGTAGGAAGCTGAATCTTCATATATCAAGAGTATGGAATGGGAGATTGTGCTTTTTGTATTTTTCGTCGAAATCGAACGACCCCTTATAGGTCAAAAAAGGGCCTCAAAATGGCTCCTCGAAACCGAAGTTGAATTTTACCTGGCATTTCTGATCCGGCAGGGGTAGGTCAAATTCCTTTATGGGGTAAGTGTAGACTTGCAATACCTTTCATTTAAAAAAAAAATTTTGAAAATCGGACTTACGGTTTTCAAAATTTTGCAAAAAATCGAAATTTAATTTTTTTGTCATATTGAGTTATCTTTCTTTGTACTTTGTATTATGTAATAGTAATGTAAAAATTCTCAACTTTGTTATTTCTTATTGAAAATTGGTTTTCAAGGTAACAGTGGTATGCCGAGTTCATTTTTGGTATCGAAAATTTTTTTTGGCGGCCATTTTCAAAATGGCGGCTAAAATTTCCCGCCAAAATTTAAAGTTGCTCCGATTTTGATGAAAATTGGTATAGAAGGTAATAGTGGTATGGCGAGATGATTTTTGACAACAAAATTTTTCTATCGTCGGCCATTTTCAAAATGGCCGCCTTTTCCCGCCAAAATTAAAGTTACTCCGATTTTGACGAAAATTGGTATATAAAGTAATAGTGGTATGGCGAGTTGATTTTTGACATAAATTTTTTTTATTGTCGGCCATTTTCAAAATGGCCGCCGTTTCCCGCCAAAAATCAAAGTTACTCCGATTTTAATGAAAATTGGTATATAAGGTTATTGTGGTATGGCGAGTTTTTTTTTTGACATCAAAATTTTTTTATCGTTGGCCATTTTCAAAATGGCCGCCGTTTCCCGCCAAAATTAAACTTACTCCGATCTTGATGAAAATTGGTATATTAGGTATTCTCAAATGCCCAAACACATATTGACAAAGAGGGGTACGTGAGGGGACATGTATGTGACTCGCTTGCGATCACAATTAGAACTAGTTATTATTATTTTTCTCGGTATTCTGGACCGTGAACTTGTCCACCTCATTTTTTCGACATCTTTTAAGGTAGGAAGCTGAATTTTCATATATCAAGAGTATGGAATGGGAGATTGTGCTTTTTGTATTTTTCGTCGAAATCGAACGACCCCTTATAGGTCAAAAAAGGGCCTCAAAATGGCTCCTCGAAACCGTAGTTGAATTTTTACCTGGCATTTCTGATCCGGCAGGGGTAGGAAAAATTCCTTTATAGGTAAAGTGCGAATATTTAATACCTTTCATTTAAAAAAAAAATTTTGAAAATCGGACCTACCGTTTTCAAAATTGTGCAAAAAATCGAAATTTAATTTTTTTGTAAGATTGAGTTATCTTCCTTTGTACAATATATTTTGTAACAGTATTGAAAAAAATTCTCAACTTTGTTATTTCTTAATGAAAATTGGTTTACAAGGTAATAGTTGTATGCCGAGTTCATTTTTGGAATCGAAATTTTTTTTTGGCGGCCATTTTCAAAATGGCGGCTAAAATGGCTGCCATTTTCCCGCCAAAATTTAAACTTGCTCCGATTTTGATGAAAATTGGTATATATGGTAATAGTGATATGGTGAGTTGATTTTTGCCATCAAATTTTTTTTATCGTCAGCCATTTTCAAAATGGCCGCCGTTTCCCGCCAAAATTAAAGTTACTCCGATTTGAACGAAAATTGGTATATAAGGTAATAGTAGTATTGCAAGATGATTTTTGACATCGAAAATTTTCTAATGTCGGCCATTTTCAAAATGGCTGCCATTTTCCCGCCAAAATTTAAACTTGCTCCGATTTTGATGAAAATTGGTATTTAAGGTAATAGTGGTATAGCAAGTTGAATTTTGACATCAAAATTTTTTTCGTCGGCCATTTTAAAAATGGCCGCCGTTTCCCGCCAAAATTAAAAGTTACTCAGATTTTGATGAAAATTGGTATACAAGGTAATTGTGGTATGGCGAGTTTTTTTTTACATCAAAATTTTTTTTCATCTGCCATTTTCAAAATGGCCGCCGTTTCCCGCTTAAAAATAAAGTTACTCCGATTTTTATGAAAACTTGTACATAAGGTAATAGTGGTATGACAAGTAGATTTCTGACATTAAAATTGGCAAAGAGGGGTACGTGAGGGGACATATATGTGACTCGCTTGCGATCACAATTAGAACTAGTTATTATTATTATTATTAAGTCGCCCAAAACAAAGTTTGGGAGACTTATTGTTTTTGCACCGTTTCTTATTATTATTATTATTATTATTCTTCTGATTCTTTATCGTAAAGCTGTCCTCCCTAATACAAGAAAACGGTTCAAGGAAATTGAATAACACTTGTTGGATTGGATAGTGGGTCACTCATAGGCGTGTAATCATGTTTTGAAATTTTCAAGATGGCCGCCGTTTCAAAATGGCGGCCGTCGGAAAAAGTGGGCGGAAAATTTTTTTTCATCGGATCGTCTTGAAAATTTGTCATCTGGGTAAAGCGGGTATGCTGAATTCAAATCTGCGACCAGATTTGAAATCCGACTTCCGGTTTCAAAATGGCGGCCATTTTACTACACCCGCCCCCTTTAAAATGTGAACTTTGTCCGATTTCAATGAAATTTGATTTCTATACATATTTTATTGTACTAAATGGGAAGAAAAGGTATCCAAGGCGATTTTGGGCGACTTGTGTGTTGGCATCCCAACACAAATTATAGCTAGTTATTATTATTATTATTATTTTTCTCGGTATTCTGGATCGTGAACTTGTCCACCTCATTTTTTCAACATCTTTTAAGGTAGGAAGCTGAAACTTCATATATCAAGAGTATGGAATGGGATATTGTGCTTTTTGTATTTTTCGTCGAAATCGAACGACTCCTTTTAGGTCAAAAAAGGGCCTAAAAATGGCTCCTCGAAACCGAAGTTGAATTTTACCTGGCATTTCTGATCCGGCAGGGGTAACACAAATTCCTTTATGGGGTAAGTGTAGACTTTCAATACCTTTCATTTAAAAAAAAAATTTTGAAAATCCGACTTACGGTTCTCAAAATTTTGCAAAAAATCGAAATTTATTTTTTTTGTCAAATTGAGTTATCTTTCTTGGAACAATATATTTTGTAATAGTAATGTAAAAATTCTTAACTTTGTTATTTCTTAATGAAAATTGGTTTACAAGGTAATAGTGGTATGCCGAGTTCATTTTTGGTATCGAAAAAAATTTTTGGCGGCCATTTTTAAAATGGCAGCTAAAATGGCCGCCATTTTCCCGCCAAAAATTAAACTTGCTCCAATTTTGATGAAAATTGGTATATAAGGTAATAGTGGCATGGCGAGTTGATTTTTAACATCAAAATTTTTTTATCGTCGGCCATTTTCAAAATGGCCGCCGTTTCTCGCCAAAATTAAAGTTACTCTGATTTTGATGAAAATTGGTATACAAAGTAATAGTGGTATGGCGAGTTGATTTTTGACATTGAAATTTTTATTTTGTCAGCCATTTTCAAAATGGCCGCCGTTTCCCGGCAAAACCAAAGCTACTCTGATTTTGTTGAAAATTGGTATATAAGGTAAAAGTGGTATGGCGAACTTATTTTTGACATCAATTTTTTTTAGCGTCTCTTAGCATTTGAGATAACTTATTATATCCAATTTTCATCAAAATAGGAGTAAGTTTAATTTTGGCCATTTCCCGCCAAGATTAAACTTACTCCTATTTTGATGAAAATTTGATATAATAAGTTATCTCAAATGCTAAGAGACATTGACAAAGAGGGGTACGTGAGGGGACATTTTTGTGACTCGCTTGCGATCACAATTAGAACTAGTTATTATGTCCCCGAACACGAAGTGTCGGGGACATATTGTTTTTGCTCGGTTTCTTATTATTATGTCTCCCAAACACTATGTGTTGAGAGACATATTGCTTTTACTCTGTTTCTTATTATTATTATTATTCTTTTTTTTCTTCTTTCTTCCGGACATGAAACTGTCCGCAAGGTTTTTTGAAAACGAAAAAATGGAATTGCACGAAACTTTGTATGATGGTAGATTGGTTATTGGAGGTGTGCACAGGCACTTCGAAATTTTCAAGATGGCCGCCATTTTCAAAATGGCCGCCACGGCAAAAGTGTACCCTAAAATTATCTCGGAAACAACTGAATGGATTTTAATGAAATTTGGTATGTGAGTAGAGGGTTATGAGTAGACTTGATACGTAAAATAAAAATTTTCAAAATGGCCGCCATTTTCAAAATGGCCGCCACCGAAAAAGCAAAAATTGCAAAAATGCTTCGATTTTAACAAAATTTTGTATCTAGGGGTTTTAAAGGATGGCGAATAAGAATACACTATCAAAAATTTATTCGTTTGGGAGACATTTTTGTGTTGGGCATCCCCAACACAGTCAGCACTAGTTATTATTATTATTATTATTATTATTTTTCTCGGTATTCTGGACCGTGAACTTGTCCACCTCATTTTTTCGACATCTTTTAAGGTAGGAAGCTGAATCTTCATAAATCAAGAGTATGGAATGGGAGATTGTGCTTTTTGTATTTTTCGTCGAAATCGAACGACCCCTTGTAGTTAAAAAAAGGGCCTCAAAATGGCTCCTCGAAACCGAAGTTGAATTTTTCCTGGCATTTCTGATCCTGCAGGGGTAGGAAAAATTCCTTTATAAGTTAAGTGCGGATATTTATTACCTTTCATTTAAAAAAAAAATTTTGAAAATCGGACTTACCGTTTTCAAAATTTTGCAAAAAATCGAAAATTATTTTTTTTGTAAGATTGAGTTATCTTCCTTTGTACAATATATTTTGTAATAGAAATGAAAAAAATTCTCAACTTTGTTATTTCTTCATGAAAATTGGTTTACAAGCTAAAAGTGGTATGCCGAGTTCATTTATGGAATCGAAATTTTTTTTTTGGCGGCCATTTTCAAAATGGCGGCTAAAATGGCTGCCATTTTCCCGCCAAAATTTAAACTTGCTCCGATTTTGATGAAAATTGGTATATAAGGTAATAGTGGTATGGGGAGTTGATTTTTGACATTAAAAATTTTTCATCGTCGGCCATTTTTAAAATGGCCGCCGTTTCCCGCCAAAATTTAACTTACTCCTTTATTGATGAAATTGGGTATATTAAGTTGTCTCAAATGCCAAGAGACATATTGACAAAGAGGGGTACGTGAGGGGACATATATGTGACTCGCTTGCGATCACAATTAGAACTAGTTATTATTATTTTTCTCGGTATTCTGGACCGTGAACTTGTCCACCTCATTTTTTCAACATCTTTTAAGGTAGGAAGCTGAAACTTCATAAATCAAGAGTATGGAATGGGAAATTGTGCTTTTTGTATTTTTCGCCGAAATCGAATGACCCCTTATAGGTCAAAAAAGGGCCTCAAAATGGCTCCTCGAAACCGAAGTTGATTTTTACCTGGCATTTCTGATCCGGCAGGGGTAGGAAAAATTCATTTAAAGGGTAAGTGTAGACTTTTAATAGCTTTCATTTAAAAAAAGAATTTTGAAAATCGGACTTACGGTTCTCAAAATTTTGCAAAAAATCGAAATTTAATTTTTTTTGTCAAATTGAGTTATCTTTCTTGTTACAATATATTTTGTAATAGTAAAGTAAAAATTCTCAACTTTGTTATTTCTTAATGAAAATCGGTTTACAAGGTAATAGTGGTATCCCAAGTTCATTTTTGGTATCGAAAAAAATTAATGGCGGCCATTTTTAAAATGGCGGCTAAAATGGCCGCCATTTTCCCGCCAAAACTTAAACTTGCTCAAATTTTACTTAAAATTGATATATAAGGTAATAGTGGTATGGCCAGTTGATTTTTAACATCAAATTTTTTTTATCGTCGGCCATTTTCAAAATGGCCACCGTTTCCCGCCAAAAATTAAACTTACTCCGATTTTGATGAAAATTGGTATAGAAGGAAATAGTGGTGAGGCGAGTTGATTTTTAGCATCAAAATTTTTTTATCGTCAGCCATTTTCAAAATGGCTGCCGTTTCCCGCCAAAAATTTAACTTACTCCGTTTTTGATGAAAATTGGTATATAAGGTAATAGTGGTATGGCGAGTTGATTTTTGACATCAAATTTTTTTGTCGTCGGCCATTTTCAAAATGGCCGCCGTTTCCCGCCAAAATTAAAGTTACTCTGATTTTGACGAAAATTGGTATATAAGGTAATAGTGCTCTGGCGAGTTGATTTTTGACATCAAAAATTTGATTTCATCAACCATTTTCAAAATGGCCGCCGTTTTCCGCCAAAAATCAAAGTTACTCCGATTTTAATGAAAATTGGTATATAAGGTTATTGTGGTATGGCGAGTTTTATTTTGACATCAAAATTTGTTATCGTTGGCCAATTTCAAAATGGCCGCCAATTCCTGCCTAAATTAAACTTACTCCGATCTTGATGAAAATTGGTATATAAGTTATTCTCAAATGCCGAAACACATATTGACAAAGAGGGGTACGTGAGGGGACATGCATGTGACTCGCTTGCGATCACAATTAGAACTAGTTATTATTATTTTTCTCGGTATTCTGGATCGTGAAATTGTCCACCTCATTTTTTCGACATCTTTTAAGGTAGGAAGCTGAAACTTCATATATCAGGAGTATGGAATGGGAGATTGTGCTTTTTGTATTTTTCGTCGAAATAGAACGACCCCTTATAGGTCAAAAAAGGGCCTCAAAATGGCTCCTCGAAACCGAAGTTGAATTTTACCTGGCATTTCTGATCCGGCAGGGGTAACACAAATTCCTTTATGGGGTAAGTGTAGACTTTCGATACCTTTCATTTAAAAAAAAAATTTGAAAATCGGACTTACGGTTCTCAAAATTTTGCAAAAAATCGAAATTTAATTTTTTTGTCAAATTGAGTTATCTTTCTTGGAACAATATATTTTGTAATAGTAATGTAAAAATTCTTAACTTTGTCATTTCTTAATGAAAATTGGTTTACAAGGTAATAGTGGTATGCCGAGTTCATTTTTGGTATCGAAAAAAATTTTTGGCGGCCATTTTTAAAATGGCGGCTAAAATGGCCGCCATTTTCCCGCCAAAAATTAAACTTGCTCCAATTTTGACGAAAATTTATATATAAGGTAATAGTGGCATGGCGAGTTGATTTTTAACATCAAAATTTTTTTATCGTTGACCATTTTCAAAATGGCCGCCGTTTCCCGCCAAAATTAAAGTTACTCTGATTTTGATGAAAATTGGTATATAAGGTAATAGTGATATGGCGAGTTGATTTTTGACATTGAAATTTTTATTTCGTCGGCCATTTTCAAAATGGCCGCCGTTTCCCGCCAAAATTAAAGTTACTCTGATTTTGATGAAAATTGGTATATAAAGTAATAGTGGTATGGCGAGTTGATTTTTGACATTGAAATTTTTATTTCGTCGGCCATTTTCAAAATGGCCGCCGTTTCCCGCCAAAATCAAAGTTACTCTGATTTTGATGAAAATTGGTATATAAGGTAAAAGTGGTATGGCGAACTTATTTTTGACATCAAATTTTTTTTAGCGTCTCTTAGCATTTGAAATGCTAAGAGACATTGACAAAGAGGGGTACGTGAGGGGACATTTTTGTGACTCGCTTGCGATCACAATTAGAACTAGTTATTATTATTATTATTCTTCTGATTCTTTATCGTAAAGTTGTCCTCCCTAATACAAGAAAATGGTCCAAGGAAATTGAATAACACTTGTGATATTGGATAGTGGGTCACTCAAAGTTGTGTAATGCACTTTTAAAATTTTCAAGATGGCCGCCGTTTCAAAATGGCGGCCATCGGAAAAAGTGGGCGGAAATTTTTTTTTCATCGGATCGTCTTGAAAATTGGTCATCTGGGTAAAGCGGGTATGCTGAGCTCAAATCTGCGACTGGATTTGGAATCCGACTTATGGTTACAAAATGGCGGCCATTTTACTACACCCGCCCCCTAAAAACGTCAACTTTGTCCGATTTCAACGAAATTTGATTTCTAGACTTATTTTGATGCACTGATTTGAATTGAACTCTATCCAAGGCGATTTTGGGCGACTTGTGTGTTGGCATCCCAACACAATTATACCTAGTTATTATTATTATTTTCCTTATCCATGAACTTTTCCGAAAGGATTGCTCGGAAGTGCTTTGTAGGAGTTCTATGAAACTTTGCAGGGTTATAAAACACCAAAAGGATTTATGCAACGTAATGTTCAAAAATTCAAAATGGCCGCCGTTTCAAAATGGCGGCCGTTCTAAAAATAGTAACAACGACTTATACTCATCGGAACATTTTGAAAATTAGATGGCTGGGTAAATGGGGTATCCTGAGTTCAAATATGAAATCAGATTTGAGATTGGACTTACCGTTTTTAAATGGCGGCCATTTTTATACCCCCACCCTCTGGTAATTTTGTCCGGATAACTAGTTTGAGATGCTTTGACCAAAGATAATGAAACTTTGCACAGTGATTAACCTTCATTTGAAGTTTTGCAGGAAGTTTTCAGAATGTTCAAAATGGCCGCCGTTTCAAAATGGCGGTCTGTTACTTAAAATAGACAAAAAAAATAAAGTTTGTCTGATTGTCATGAAAATGGGTAATCTGGGTAAATCAGGTAGGCTGAGTTCAATGGTGCAATCGAAATTTTGATCGGACTTCCGGTTTGAAAATGGCGGCCATTTTTACTTCAATTTCGTCCGGGTTAAATGGAAACTTTTTCCGATTTCAATGAAATTTGATTTCTAGGCATATTTTATTGTACTGAATTGAAATACAATCCATGGCCATTTTGGGCGACTTCTGTGTTGGCATCCCAACACAATTATACCTAGTTATTCTTATTATTATTATTCCTCTTATCCATGAACTTTTCCGAAAGGATTGCTCGTAAGTGCTTTGTAGGAGTTCTATGAAACTTTGCAGGGTTATAAAACACCAGAAGGATTTATGCAACGTAATGTTTAAAAATTCAAAATGGCCGCCGTTTCAAAATGGCGGCCGTTCTAAAAATAGTAACAACGACTTATACTTATCGGAACATTTTGAAAATGGGATGGCTGGGTAAATGGGGTATCCTGAGTTCAAATATGAAATCTGATTTAAGATTGGACTTACCGTTTTCAAATGGCGGCCATTTTTATACCCCCGCCCTCTGGTAATTTTGTCCGGATAACTAGTTTGAGATGCTTTGACCAAAGATAATAAAACTTTGCACAGTGATTAACCTTCATTTGAAGTTTTGCAGGAAGTTTTCAGAATGTTCAAAATGGCCGCCGTTTCAAAATGGCGGTCTGTTACTAAAAATAGACAAAAAAATTAAAATTTGTCTGATTGTTATGAAAATGGGTTATATGGGTAAATCAGGTATGCTGAGTTCAATGGTGCAATCGAAATTTTGATGGGACTTCCGATTTTAACATGGCGGCCATTTTTACTACATTCCCGTCCGGGTTAAATGGAAACTTTGTCCTATTTCAATGAAATTTGATTTCTAGGCATATTTTATTGTACTGAATTGAAAGAAATACAATCCATGGCAATTTTGGGCGACTTCTGTGATGGCATCCCAACACAATTATACCTAGTTTATTTACATTTTAGCTTTCACGAATGAACTTTGTACACTGTAGCGCCTTGGACTGTCCTATATTTTGTAATGTCAATCAATCAGGGTTTGAAAAATCAAATTCGAAAAAGAAAGCAAAGCGACTTTTTATACAAATAATGTTAAATCAGATGCTGAATTATTCCATGCATTTTTGTTGTTTTGACACAGGAAGTAACTGGTTTAGAAATCGGATTGGTCCTGGAATCAAATTCGGAGTAATTTAGGTTCATTCCATATTCAAGGGGTCCTATACCTGCACGTCAGGTGTAGCAAAATTTATTTTCTGGAACTTTGTTGTCATTTTAATTTCCAACAGCCGTGAAAGGTTATGCTACTGGTGGAGTTTTAATTCTTGGCACCAACACTTTTGTGTTGGAGAACACAGCAAGCTGAGGCTTATTACTGCACTTAACTTTCTTTTATATAATATTTACATTACGTTTTGGAAAACAAATATATCGCCAAGTTATTGGTTTTCCCATGGGAACCAATTGCGCCCCACTTATAGCAGATCTTTTTTATATTGTTATGAATTACAATTTATGGCCAAACTACAAATAAAGGTAATAACAAAATAACCGAAATACAAATGACAACCAAGTTCCAGACAATAAATTTTGCTACGCCTGACGCGCGTTTCGTCTATTCAAGACTCATCAGAGGCGCTCTACCAAAAATATTGAAAATGCCAAACACTATATGAATATAAAGAGCATAGAACAATAAAACCAAAAAATTCCGTATAGGAGAATGTATGGTTAACTGTAGATTCGTAAAAAATAATTCACGAGCGCCGTCAGGCGCAAGTGAATTATTTTTACGAATCTACAGTAAACCATACATTCTCCTACTTAAACCATTTTACACCGGGGAAAACAATATATAAATGTATAAATATGATTAAAGATTAATAGCATCTGTATTTTTTGAAAACTTATAAGAAAAACGTAGTTCCGACATCCCATCCGATCCTCCATAATGTTCATAAATTTTCCCGCCTTATTTAACTTTATCGTGAGCAGATTGTGAGTACTTTTAACATGTTTTATAATGGACAAGAAGGATTTAGTCGTGTTTTTTTCAATGGATTTAGATTTTGAAATTCATCATGGATTATTTAAAATTTCAACAATGGATTTATTTTTTGTTCTCGGGAATAAAATACAGAAGCAAGCAAAAGGTAAGATGTTTTAAATAACGTTATGATTACTTAGCATTTGGGTAAAATGCAGAAGATATCATTTTGACACATTCTAAACCACTCTTTACACAAACAATTCATGTGTTTTTATGTTTCATTTTTGATAAAGTCAAACACATTTGAAATGTTTGCTGCTTAAAATGATTTTACAACTGAAACATTTATTGAATATGTATTATCGGTCACTTCCAGTTGTAGATCCAGAAGGGGAATTCCCGGGTTTTGAACCCCCCTTTCAATTGAAAATGTATTATTGTTTTGTACATATTTTCGGCATAAATTGTCTGGAGCCTCGTTCTCACTCGACTTTATAAAATCAGAACACTCCCTAAAAAGGTTTATTAGATATCCATCAGTTTGATTAAGTCCAATGGAATCCAATGCCTTTGGCTTTTACACAGCAAAAATCTATAAATAAAGCAATGAATTATTCATTTTCAAATCAGAAAAAAACTCATGGTGAACGGCATTATTTCAAAATTTCTGTAACAATAACGATGAAATATCTTGCTATTTGAAGAAAAAATAAACGACGGCAAATTGAAACATATTGAGCAGGTTGGGGAGTATGCCCCAAAACGGGTATTATCCTTGTTTTTGGGTATTTGAAACTTTAAACCTCTTTCGTGATCTTCTGTGGCCAAATGTCACTTTTCTGATGTCAAGGAAACAAAGAGATTTATGAATACTACCTGTTTCTGAAATAACTGTTTAAATTCAATTTGTAATTAAAAATTAAAATCAATTACTTAAATGCACTTATATTGACTGAGATGTCTGCGAGCATCCAGGTGTGACCATGAACACTTTTAACTTTCCATTGAATGATGACATGCCATGTGACAAACCAATCATTGGTCATTTAAATGTTTTGAAAAACTTAGTTGGTTGATCAATTGGTCAATTTAGAATACAAAAGAAATCACTTTCTGCAATAGTAGGCAGAAATCACCCATTGATTTTTGTTCTTGGATTCATAGTAAGAAAGTACTGTTACCATTGCAAGTGTACGTCACTGCAACAGAAGCCGCCTATCTCTAGTTAGTGAGTAATATGAAGTTTAAGTTTTGAATCCTTGAAATCAAGGATCACACGATCCTTGAAAACAAGGATAATACCCAGAAAAGGGTATTATCCTTGATTTTGGGCATACTCCCCAACCTGTTGAGCACTTATTGACACAAATTTCTGTACAATCGGTGGGTTTTATCAGATTGAAAATGTACAATTGCAGCTATACGCATACCTGTAAAAAACAAAATCAAATTGCAATGATCACTCGACCAGGAATAATTATTTGCTTTATTTTTTCCTTATTCATTAGAACACGGGTCGTTACATTTACCGGCTATCGTTAACACTGAATAGTTCTGAAGACAGTAAACAATAGACGATCTTCCAAAAGTGCCATTCCGGAACGTTCCGGATGTTAGAATAGGGGTCACGAGAGGTCAATGGGGGTAAAATGGCGGCTTTTTAAGAAGAGAGCACAGGGACCGAATTATTCTATCAATCTATTAAATGTGTTTTCTAATGGAAAACAATCAAACATGAAATGAATTAATTTGTTTCACTCGGAGGGTCCTTTCAAACCAATTCATTTACACTAATAATGAAATTTAAAAATTCCCTTTTACGCGCAATTGTCGTCGGCAACCAGTAATCCAGTAATTTGAGGTAAGATTTCGACAATTACCCAAAAAAAATCGAAATTGGAAGATCGTCTATACCCGTACGCGTGCATAAATTCTATCATCGAAAAGGTAAATCGAGAAAATGGTAGACAAAAGTCTAATCCTAGCATGTTGTGTACCATTTTTTTTTCATTGCCTTCTTCTTTGTTAAAAAAAATTCACACACAGTAAATTTTAGGCAGTCTTCAGATTTCCAGCGGTAATCGATAGCCGGTCACCGTGTAGAAGAAAAAAAGCATACAAACAAATTTGCAATCAACACACGTCTTTTATTTCTTTATTCGAAGTTAAATTGTTTTAATTTTTTTTCTAGATTTACTACCAATCACTTGCTGAAAAGGAGCGCTACAGATGTACATCTTAATGTGGAGAACAAAGAAATTTTATGTCATACCACTATTGTCGCCAATCATGAATGAGCAAAAATTTCACAATGTCGGGATTGTTTTATGTCTTTGGACAACTGAGATAAACCTTTGTGGACGCTTTGAAAACGTCGATTAAGTTGGATTACGTTTCGGACAAAATGGAGTATTTCATTATCAGAAATTTGAGATTTTGAACGCATAGAATAAATTCATTTATTGTTAACTAAAAGTGATTTTTTTTTAATCAAGTTGAATAAAACTTGATTCCTGTATTTAATGCATTTTTGTGACCCTTTTAAAAAGGTAAATTTCTTGAAAACTAATCACTCGCGGTCGGTAATCTGAACCCAGTGTTAGCCCTGAAGGTTTGTGATCAGTGGACCATGAAAAGTTCATGGAACACTGATCATGAACAATAGACAGCGCAGTGAATTCGTAAAAAATAATCCACACTTTAAACAATAGAATGACGTCATTAAAATGGTTTAACGCAAGTGAACTAACACTTGGATATGCATAAAACATTATCATTTCTCCACAGTGTATTCTTCAAATCCGCATGTATAACTTAATCTAGATTTTGCATAGTTGACATAACGCAGGTTTGTTAAGAACGGCAAATACAGTCACAAATCGATTATTTACAGAGTCCAGCAAAATCAACAAATGTACAGAAGAGCAAATAGCCCAAGTGCTGATTGTGTGTGTGTTTTAGGATTTAACACCCTTTTCAGCGCACCTTGGTCATATAGGGCGGTCAGTCAGTTTAATAGTGGAGGAAACCGGAGGTAACCACCAACCTTTGGCAGGTAACTGACAAACCTAATCATATTAAGGTGGGGAAGTCCCGTTTTAATTAGTAAATTACAAGCGGGACACTTTAGAGGCGATAGGCTAGTGATCAATAGTGTGGCCATCCAGGCCCCTCTGATAATAAACTATCTTATATATACTAGTAGATAGTTTGAATGAGTGGTTATTTTGGACAATACGCAGCCGATGAGCACGAAATATATCTTTGTGGACCTATGGACTTTCATCGAAAACTTAATTCATCTGAACAAAACTTTTTATGAATTGACAATTCATCTTTTTAAAATGTGGATTCCGACTCAATCAAGACTTGTTCAGACAATATTATGATTATGCGTTAACTAAAAGTCTAAACTTTTTCGTTAGGGCATTCAGTATAGCTGGGGTTCTTCAATGGCCGCTTTTGATATTTTTTGCAGCTACTAGTGTTCAGAATACATGTAGCTTGAATAATAAATCCACTTGATACATTACCGGTATATATGGATATCCATTTCTCAATTGACACCCAATGAAGACTTTATACAAAGCTCTCTGACAAACGTGTTGACTAACTTTCTCTTACTTTTCACTTTTGTGTAGCTTCGTTTGTCCGCTTCAGCTAGTAAAGCTTGCTTAACGCAACAGTTCGTCGTTATTATTGGACATGTAGAGTATATCATGATTTTTGTGATAGACTACCATGTCAAAGACAAAACAATGAAGAAAAACCAGAAAAAAATGCAGTTCCCAATTGTCCAGTTTTGGTACAGACAAAAAAAAAGTGGGTTAAACCAGGTTTTCAACACATGGTTGTATTGTTTCTTGTTTCTTCTTATGAAGTACAAACACAAGTACAAACTTACTCAAAGATGAGTACAAACATCGAAAACTTGATACATTGTGTACATCGTAATGTGTATATCTAAACAAGAGCAGAAGTTATCGTCTTTTCTTACAATCATTATATTGACGCATTAACGTGTAGTTTTAACGGATGAGTTTTGTCGTCGCCTACTCATTAACGGAACAAATTTCCCAAACAATCATGAAAATAGACATTTTAAATATTTAAACAAAAGAAAACTGAAAAAATTTCCAGCTAATGATCTTAAATAATATTTATTTTGTTGGTGCCGCTCTCTCATGAAAAAAGGTATCCTTACCTTTGCCTTTCCTAACTAAAAATTAAAATGCGATCTGAAAGAACTTATTCAAAAGTCTCTTTTACTTATCAAAGACGGATCTAGGACAGGCGTACCGGGCGCCCCTCTGCCCCCTTTGACAAAAACAATTTGGTTAGGAACTGTATGAAACAAGAGATTCTAGTAGGTTTTATTATGATGGCCCCCCCCGCCCCGGTTCGTTGAATTCTGAAGAAAATATCTCATAAAGACAAGATTCACTCATTGGTATCACCTTGAACAAGTTTGCAGTTTTCCATATTTTTATACCTCTCATTGAATGTCTTGAACTTTTACTCGTAAAATATCTTTTTAATATCTTACTTTCAGACCAGACTGTTTCCTGTCAAAAATTATTCGTTTCAACTTTTGTTTGACGAATTTCATCACTCAGCTTTACAGATTAAAGAAACCGTTGGTTCGACCTGCTCTATACGTCATTCTTGGATTTGCATCTCGAATTTGACTAGGGGAGGTCATCTCAGTACAAAAGTTACTATTTTTGTTCACAAATTATTAATGTTCATAACTTGGAAAGTACATCCTTATATGACCGGCATATATGGTGTATATATATTTTAAATTTCATACCATAGTTTTTGCTCCAATACTCATACTTAGATTATCACAAATCTTGAAATTGACTCTCAAGGAAAACTTTCAACAAAGCTCTATGACAAACGTGATGACTTCAACTTTCCAATCGTCAACTTTCCCTTCTTGTGTAGCAACATTCCGTCACGTCTGACGCAAAAATTGCTCACACAGGGTTATGTTGCTCCTCGGTTGCTGTCTTCACTCAAGAAATTTTACAGAAGACATCATGCACTTATAGACAAATATGGGATCTCGATCTCTCAGACGAGTGTCGATGTTGGTTTGTCATAGTGTTTTGTTTTGTCTTCCTTTACCGAATTTGACACACTGAATTGACTGTTGGCAACGCGACGGGTATGCTATAGCAAGAAGGAACTGCTTGCTCTTCCGGAGCACCTGAGTTCACTATAGTTTCGACTGGATTTCGCGTTGTTGTTTGAAATTCAGTTAGTTTTGTGTTTCCATGTTTTATATGTAGTCTGTTTTTGTCCCGTTCTTGTTGGTGTTTACTGGTTTTGTCTCTGCCCTTTCGGACTCAGTTTGACTTTCGGATACCCCATTGGTACCTCTATGGGTCCTCTATACCTTAATTTTGTGTGTGTGTTAAGAGTCTTTTTGTTACCATTTTTATGGTTGTAATTTCCTGATTAAGACTTTGAGTTTTCCATCTTTTCTCTTGTTGGCGACCGGTTTTGTGAATTCGATCGGATCTTTTTATGAAAAATTTGCATATACAGAATGTTCACATAAAAAGGAACAGAATAGTTTCTCTGTATTTTTTTAATGAGGAAAAATCCTCGTTCTGAAATAAATTGCTCTCTAAAACTTTTCAAAAGTGGTGTAGATATAATTCAATTGAATATACATGTATTATAAAGTCCTATTGTAAAAATGTTATATTTTTGTATGAGGGTTAGATAATTTCCCCATCCTCGATATTAAGTTTTTATACGGCCTGACACATGAAGTGGCGAGGTATTATGTTTTACCCTTCGTTTCGTTCGCCCGTCTGTCCGTCTGTCCGTCCCCGAATGTTTCTAGGTGATAACTTGAAACCGCGTCAAGGGATTTAAATCATATTTTGCACAGCTGTACAATAAAATACAGATCGAGTTCAATTTTCATGATAATCCGATTTTTTTTTTAGGTAAGCCACTTTGAAGAATTAAGTTTCATTAATTTCGGAGTTTCCAGTTGATGATTGAATGATTTTTTGCACAGCTGTTAATTACAAAAAGATAAAGGTCAAGTCCAATTGACCCTTCAATTTTTTTTAGATATGTCACTTTGAAGAACTAAATTTCATTTATTTCTGAGTTTCCAAATGATATGTGTAACTTGAAAACGCGTCGAGGAATTTGAAAGATATTTTGCACAATTGTGAAGTACAAGAAAGTAAAGTTCAAGTTCAATTTTCAAGATGGCCGCTTTAAAGAATTTAATTTCATTAATGTCTGAGTTTCCAGATGATAATTTATATCTTAATAAATATCGTGGCGGGGATGTCTCATTAGATGCTCTACCTATTTTTTTTATATCATTTTCAACACATGAGCCCTGGCGAGATAATTGAACATAAAGTAAAACTATCATGAGATGAAAAAAAAATCATTTTAACTCAAATTCTCTGAAGAAAAATAAATTTTAGAGAAAACTTCTTGAATATTTAACCACACCCGGTAATAAAATTTGCGCTTTCACATCGATACCGTTGTTAAGGTGGTTCGGGGGTATAAGAAAAATCCATCAGATTTTTGTTAAATTTTGCAGAATTAAACTTTGATAAAAGAACATTTAAAAAATGCAAAAATAATTGGGGGTCACGGACCTTTTTACAGATTTATGACCTTTCGAAGTTGGTTGCCTAGAGATCATTTTTCCAATAGATTATAAAGGGAAAAGAGTTATTTAGCATCACTGTGAGCTGGAAACCCATCAGATTTTCATTATATTTCACAAATGACAAGCCGCATATACTATCTACTAAAAAACATGATAAAAACTTGGGGTCACGGACCTTCTTTTTAAGATATTTAAGAAAAACTAATTTTTCCTACACATTTCTATATAAAAATTTGTCACACAGTTTCCCGCCAATTATCTCCCCTGAAAATAGAACTTTTTAGAAAAAGCTTAATTTCTGTTTAAACATATTTGTTATATTTATTTCATTCATTAAAAAAAATAAAGAATTAAATTGTGTATCTCTTGTGTTATTTTTATTCACTTTAATTGAAATCCAGACTAAAAATTTGCAAGATGTCTGAAAAAGATGCTCAGTTTTATACTCCCGAACCACCTTAAGAATAGAAAAATTATTATTAATTTGTCTAAAAAGAACATGATCAACTCCCGCCTGAAATGAAATATTTGGTGCCTTATTTAAAAATTGTCGATGGTCAGCTTTATGGGTTCGATATCGGAAAGTTGTCTAGCTTTTGTCCGAATCTGCGTGCCGGAACATGCGCAGAGAACAATTGAAAAAAGCCCGTATGTTGCAACTTCATGCATCGATATATTTTTCAGGTAATTATGGGTGGCAACGTGGTTTTATCATCATTTTGTATACGTAGGAGTGTGAATATAAACACAAATGTACTTTCCACCAAATAACACCAATTAACACTTTCTACATAATTTTTGTAGACGAAATTTTTTCACGCCCGGTTTCACCACGCTGTTTTTGCTACTTGTCACACGGCCCATGGCCTGTGTTACACGTTTTATTGATTTAAAGAATAAATATGAGTCAATGTTTGTGTAAAAAATACTGGTAGAAATGATTCAATGTTATTCCAGTGTTTCTTCTTCAACCAAATAAATTAGTATGCGTCTCAAATATTAAAAAGGTCTGTGCTAGTTACTCAGGTTGGGTGTAATAGCTCATTTGCGATATATAGCTCATTTGATGGTATTTAGTATCAAATGGACTATTTTTTTCATGAAGTAAAAAAAATAATTTTAGATTTTCCTTTTTTTGTTTGATTGTCGCATAAATGTATATATTGCTGATCATTTTTTGTAAAGACACATGGTAGTTATTTCAAATGGTTTTTCTTGGACATATAAGTCATGGAAATTTTTGCGCATTTTCGTAGTTTCAATCAGGAAAACCATAAATATTTCAGGCCACCTTCTTTTACAAAAAATGTTGCTCATAACATGGACATATGCGACAATGCAACAAAATATTAAATTATTTTTTTTACTTCATGAAAATTATAGTTCATTTGATACTAAATACCATCAAATGAGCTATTATAGCGCAAATGAGCTATTACACCCAACCTGTTACTGGTAATCTATTTGCTGTTTTCATTTATTTAAAAAATTAAGGGACTGTCTGTTGATATCACAATTGTTTATATTGAATTGTGTGTAAATTATGTAGACCACTCATAAAGCTTATGTCTACAGGTTATGGTTGTCCCCGACAATTATTTGATGGTTTCCTTCGAAGATCTTTTTTCCAATTTTCCCCTTTCTTCAATCTTCAATACTACTGAGCATTTAACAACAATGGTCAGGTTAGGGAACCAGGGAAGGCAATACATTAATTGTGAAATGTTCTACTCTGTGCCAATATATTATGCTAGGAACATACTTGTCAAACAAACAACAACAAACATTAATTTTTTTTCCAGTCATGGAATGAGTGAATTTAGGATTGACAGGGAAGAATCCATATTCAAAATATTTTATTAAGACTGTGTTACAGAAAAGTTGCTACTACATGTATTTACAGACCAGAACATTTTTTTACAAGACACAAAGTGTCAGTCGCATGCTAATTTCCATCTATCTTTTTTTTGCAATTTGGTCTTTGACCAATGCTAAATTTGTAACTCTGTTGTTATGCAATCACATACACACACATATGCAATAGCTAAGTCACTATGAAAACATTTACTGGAAGTCCATGATGCATTATATTCTTAGGATAGATTAAGTATGGCTTTGCTTAACATTGAACAGTCAATAAGGTGTTTATTGACATACACTGTACATGAACATGTTATAAATTTTGTATTTCTTGTTATGTGTTTCAGATAGATCCAATATATCATCAATGCTATGCCTGCAAGTTCTACTGATAATATTTACCAAATTGAGGAGACTTTAAAGTCGTCCCTTGCTGGTGGAGATCTAGACAGCGACATAACTGCATCTTCTAAGAAGATATCTTTGACTCAGATTGTTTTCAAGCCTGCTGAGAAACCTTATTCCCTGCAGATAGACTCTCTGAGAAAAAAATACATTTCACTCAACCCTCAAACCAATGACCAAAGTGGAAATGATCAATCAAAGAAAAGTAAGTTGACTTTTCAAAAAGGTTTTATACAGTAATTTGAACTAGATGAATAAGAATAACTATATTGGTACGAGCCCATTATACTTTTGGCACAAGCCAAATAAATAATATGTAAGAACAACAGTTGTAAATGTCTTTAGATATACAGCATTCAAATACTTTTATGTTTAACAAGTATATTTATCATGTTTATGCTAATAATTCATGTAATTGAGAGTTTCAGACTGATGTTGCGGTCTACATTTGTTTACAAGAATATTTTCTTAGATTTATTTTAAAAATTTTGTGACATGCATATAGCACATGTTTCTACAATGTAAGATAATTGAATAAATTACATCTGGAAAAGAATTTAAGATTATGTTAAAACTCAATTTAGACACATTTACATGCATATTCGTCATCTTTTGAATAATATCTTATCTTTAATTTTGAAATAATTAAAAAAAAAACCTAATTTGTTTATGAAGAAGCCTAATCAAATTTGATTTGTTTTTTATTTTTATAGACGATAAAATGAATGCACTAGAAGAAGGAAATGATGGCTTTCCCGTTCCTAAATATGTCATTTACCCAGAAGAGAATATTAAGTTGGAATGGCGAAAGGTTCAAAGAATTGGAGCTGGTCTTTACAACATGGGGAACACATGTTTCTTGAACTCTATTCTACAATGTCTGACTTATACACCCCCTCTTGTGAATTACTGCATGAGTGATGATCACACTAAAACATGTGAGTAAATTGATTTGAAAAATTATAGACATATTTAAAGTTCAACACAAAAAAAATTACTGTTCGAAAAATCCTTAGTGGTTTACTAAACTTTCTTTTGCCCATTAAGAAATAATACATGTATGTAACACATTGGATTGTATTTTGAGCTTTCACATGATTTTTTGATTTACATGTAAAGATTAAAAGAATAAAGATGTAACAACATTTTTATTATCTGACTACAAGGGCAAAAATGTTTGCGACTGTCAAACCTCTTTTGAAAAGCTTTTTAATAGTTATTAATTGATGTTAAAAATGTCTTCTTGTTTTCAATTTTGTTTGGCATGAATTACATAATGAATGGACCATTTTCGTTTATGTTTTTCAGGTAGACAGACTGGCTTCTGCATGATGTGTGAACTACAAAGGCACATAAAGAGATGCTTTGAGAATTATGGCAATGCTATAAAACCCCAGTCCATACTGCAAAAACTTAGAAGTAAGTGGCAAATTCCAACCGTAGTAAACCTTGCTGTATTTATAATTTGATATGTGATTTCAACATTTCAAATGATACCACATGGAATTAATCTCTTGTGTTCAATCTTTATAAACCAGTTAATCAACTCCAGTTAGAATGCTTAGATTTTTTAAATGTTTAATAGTGATTATTACATGTTTAAGAGCATATTCTTAATCTGTGACTTTATTTAATGTTTCAGTGATTGCCAAACACATGCATTGGGGTAGACAAGAAGATGCCCATGAGTTCTTGAGATACCTGGTAGATGCAATGCAGAAATCTTGTCACAGCAACTTGAATGGGCTTACAAAGTAAGTTAAGATGATAAAACAGATGGAATCAAATAGTTATGGTTTTAAAGATGGAATCAAATAGTTATGGTTTTAAAGATGGGATCAAATAGTTATGGTATTAATGGTCTTGTTGAATAGATCAATACACAATTGAAAATTTTCAAATTTACAATTTTAGGCTGTTGTCAGATTACCAGATAACATCCCATAACAAATAAGATGAAACATCTATTATCTCGTTTTGATACTTGATTCTCATATAATTATCATAGTTGACATTTGAAATGTTACCTTAGAAAGCCATGTAATAAAAACCTGTATTGTTTTTTTTTCAGGTTAGATAAATTTAGTAAAGAAACCACAGTTGTCAATCAAATCTTTGGAGGATTTTTAAGAAGTCAAGGTGAGAACTACATGTAGTAATTAAAGTAAAAAAAAACACAGAAATAATGGTTATGTTGTCTTTCACCCACAACATTTGAAAAAGGACCTTTTGTTAAAGGTAAAAAAAGTGAAAAGCCAGGTTTAAGAAATACCTTCATTTAGTCGATCAGCAGTTTAAACAAATTTGAAAGTTACTTTATCTTAATCTTGCCAGTTAAAGACAGCTTATTATCTAATTTTAAAATGAAATTTTCAGGTCAGATGTAAATGTAGAAAGTTAACTTGTATCTTTTAGCTATTTGGATAATGTTTAATACATGTCATAATTTTCAATTGCAGTCCAATGTTTAAAGTGTAAAGAGAGATCAAATACCTTTGACCCCTTTCTTGATATCAGTTTAGACATCAAAACCAGTTCTACTCTAGAAAATGCCTTTGAGAAATATGTAAAACCAGAAATGTTAGCCAATGAAAATGCATACATGTGCACCAAGTAAGTATTGTCTACATTTGATTATTTCTTTTTAGTCGTAAGGTTGATTTGTCTAAAAATTGTTTGTAATGTAAAAAGGGTAATAATTTATGTGGTTAATCCTGTTCAATGTACCACAGGTGCATCAGTTCACAATGTTTTCTTGTGGTAGCAATCTAGTGAAACTACTATATCACCTTCTAAGCTTTATGTTGTTATTTTACAATATGAGATGTTCTTTTTAGCATTTCATGTTCTAAAATGTACATAAGTAAGAAATATCAGATCTCCACTTTAACATTCTGTTTTTCAGGTGCAAGCAGAAGAATCCAGCACAGAAAAGATTTTCCATTCATAAGGCACCAAATGTATTGACAATATCATTAAAGAGGTTTGTAGAATTTATCTAATATACTGAGTAAGACCACTTCAGTGAAAGAAGTAACCAGTAGACCGAGGGACAATTCTATGTAAAACTGAGTAGGTCTACATAAAATTGAGAATATTTTCTTAAAAAAACAACGTGAATTCTATGAAATATAGAGATTGGTCTATATTGACTCAGAAGTTTATTTCTAAGACTGCCACTTAAATTAAATAATTTCCTTCTAGTGCAAGTGTAATGTTCTAATGTTTCAATGAATTTTTCAGTATCATTTTACTAAAATGTATTAGATACACTTCTTTATTTTATTACATAAAAAAAATTATTGGTTGATCAAAATTGCTGATGATTTGTTTTGTATTTCAAGATTTGACTACAACAGAATGATGGGCAAAATAAGCAGACAAGTCAGCATCTCAGAGAAACTGAATATTAGGCCTTACATGAGTAATAAACAGGTACTCAAAAATAACTAAATGTTTTAAAATTTGTGGATGGGTTTACTTGCAATTAGTTCTAATTACATAATATTTGGAAAAATATCCCCCACATCACATGAATTGTTAATTTCACAAGTAAAAAAATAAAATAATACTTAAACTATGCTAACATATAAAAATGTCAGCATGCAAAATCATCCACCTTTACAGTATAAGTTCAAGAATCACCTTTGTAGACCAAGTAAATAGTATGAAGTATATTAATATAGTGGTCATAAGTTGTCTATTTTCTATTCATTTGAAGATGTCAACTTATTGATCAACAAGATGATGTTAATTCATGTTCAGATTTTATACCAACTATATATTACAGCATCTGTTTTCTTTCTATTTCAGGGAGATCCTGTTATGTATAATTTATATGCAGTCCTGGTCCATTCTGGGGTACATTGTAACTCAGGACATTATTATTGCTTTGTCAAATCACCCAGTCAAGTGTGGCACTGCATGAACGACTCCATGGTAAGTTTGATTTTGGAATGGGAGGGAGAAGAAACTCTTTAGATTATCTGAAATTTTGCAACACTGTATTTTTAGATCTTCATCAAACTTGTTAATAGGTGAAAATGAGGTATCAAATAAGTAACTAAGCTTATAACAAAATTACCAAACTCAGATGATCATCTCAAATGTTTAAGAAGGAAAGACACAACAAGGCAAATACTGTTTGGAGAAATTGAAAATTTCAATGGTCTTGACTTGGCACAGGCACTTCAAAAGAAATGCTGATTTGAACCCAGTTTCATGGCACTACACCTCCCTTTTCCATTGTTGCAGCAACATAAAGCACATCAAGTTTGTGAGACCCAATATGTATAATGATACAACATAAAAATATTGAATAATGAATTTAAATTTTTCTTTTAAGAGAAAAACTTTGACACAACTAAAAAATGTTGTTTTTAACATGTAAAACTGTTGAACTTTGTAAATTAATAAGCTCCCGCTCAGCGGGAGCTAAATTGACTGAGTATGATGCCTCAAACCGGAAGACATATAAGCTAGTCAGAAATCCGTACCCAATAACACGGAATGCAAAATTAAATTCTTTTTTTGTAATTTTCAATTTTGAAAAATAATAAACATAGTTATTGTATTAAAATATTTTTTTCCAAGTATTTCCAGCTATGAAATGTTCTAAATATAAAGAATTAAAAAAAAAGTACTACTATTTTGTCTTCCATTCTTATCACTAGAGGTCGCGCCCATCTTAACAAAATGACAGAAGCGCGGAAACCTCCCTAAAAAGCAGTGCATTGTCAACCAAACAAATACCTTGAATGTTTCAGCAGACAAATTTCATTTCCTGCATCATTACATTTACTTTGTCCCCAGTAAACATATTTGTTTTTGTTAATTTCTCTCTAGCCGGCTTTGAATTCGAAAATGAAAGTAGAAATTCTAAGGGTGTTCTCTGCGAGGTCCGCACAAATTCACTTCCTTGTTAAGTTTGCAGTTGCGTTCCTTTTTTGAATTCAAACAAAAGCTTGCGTTTCTCGCTGTTATTGAAAGATAATGAGTTCTTGCTTTAATTATGAGGAACCATATACAAGAAAGTTACTTAATCTGCGGGAGCTTTTCAGGTTTAACCTGTATCATATTATTTTTTGTTTTCTTCACAATAGGTGAGCCAAGTGAGTGCCAATAGGGTCCTGTCATCTGAAGCCTATCTGTTGTTCTATATCAAGGCAAAACCACCACAATCTCTTCAGAAACAAAAGGTAATGATCAGTTTCTTAATAAATCTAAATGGAGATGTTATCTTCAATAGTGCTTAAAAAATCATTAATGGTGTAAGGGCATAAAACACAAACTCACTCGCTCACTCTTGTAGTGGATTCATAATGATAATGCATCTTTGATAAAGGGTATATGGAAATTTACATTACAAATCTTCTTAGATATTTATATGTTCAAAAGATGTTATTCATGGCCTTAATCTCCAACAAACCACTGGTATTGAATTATTTCTTTTTATTTCTTAACCTTTGTGAACTCATTTCAGACACCTCTCATAGGACCAGTTCAGCCTAACCACACCATTAACCATAAGCACAACTCCACAGTCAATGGATTGAAAGGTATGATGAAATGATAAGGCCACAATTAACAAAATTCTCTGTTTGCTGTTGCCGACTCAGGGTTGAAGCAGGTGGATCGGTAGGGAGGGAGATTTTTTTTTTTAAACTAGGTTTTATATGAACACTATAAAATATAGCGAAACTAATCTTTGTCATAATAAATATCTTGTTTTGCTGCTACTTGTATATTCCTGGACAATTTATTGAAACTGAAGTTTTGTATTTCATTTATTCAACATAACACTGAGGAACTTGTAAACAGTAAACAATATCATAAACAATAACAATAAAATTCAATTAAAATGAAAAATGACTAGATCTGATCTCCAATATGTCTGCCTTTTTTCGTCTTTTCTTTCTGTGATCGATCCTCTTTGATCGGTAGTATTATTAAATTCATTTTCTAAATATGACGTGCTCCCTTTGCACACATACATTAAGGCTGGTAGGACCTTTCATAGGACAGTGGGAAAGGCCATTTCATTAAACAGAAATTCAGGATTTAACATTTAAAACTGTGGGAATTCGAGATTTTTATGTTGCAGGACGCAGGATTCATGGTCATTTGACAATTTGGGTAGTGGGATTTTGACATTTTATTTTCACGGGAAAGTGGGATCTGACCTTCTCCTACCCATCCCCATACATAAGTGTGAATGTGAAAAAGGGTGAATGGAGCAAAACTAGAGAAAGACCATACTAAGGATCATTTTGTATCTAAAAACCATTAAAATGTGAGACTAGTAAAAAAAAAATTGGATAAAAATAAATTTAAGATCAATACTATGCTAGCCTCTACTAGTATTGAACTTCACTTTCCTGTAATCTGACTAAATCTATACTTTTCAACTTTGGTTTTTTCTCACACGCAATTACACTGTTCATCAATGTGGTGAAAGCATTCTTTTGATTGTGTCTCACAGAAACAGTGGAAGATTCTGACTCGAATGGTTTTACTTTAAATGTCACACATTTTAATTTTTTGTCAAAGTTCAGGGCAACATTTATTTCTTCATTCAGATCTGGATGAAAGACCTCTGGTGAACTTAATTTAGTAGATAGGTCGATGGTAACCGTGTCAGTTTAAAAAAAAATCTGCAGAGTCGTCATAAAGATCGTTTAAAACGTCAGCCCATGTTTCTTCTTCAGAGTATTGATACAATGCATTTGTTGTTACGTTATCTTTGCCCTCGACCTTTACGTTACAACATAATGTAATATTATTTGAAGGCCTTTTTATCCCGGCCCCCGGCGTTACTAAGGACGCCATCCTTGTGGGTTTTTAATTTAATCGACATCGAATAAGGATTGTTTTTCAAGCTTGTTTATCCATCGATTCAAACGTTTTTCCGATCGCGACTATGAATGACATGACTAATGACCGAAAAATACTCAGAACAAAGTAATACTACAACGTACAAAAAACGGAAGGACGCTTTTTATATAAAAAAAAATTTAAAAATCTGGAGACCAAAAAAAAAAAATTCAGGCGGGAGAAATCTGTTTAGTCGGGCGACAACAGCAAACAAAAGATTTTTTTGTTTTGGCCTAAGATTTGTTAAAACATGAAGATAATAAAATAAACTCAGATTTTTTCTTAAATAATGCAAATCCAATTTATTTATATATGAATTAAATTTTTTATCTTAAGATTATTCAGCTTCTTCAATTAGGGCCATGCATCAATGATATTGATCCCTATAGTTTTCACTTAAACACAAACTTCCATTCATCAGGGTTCCCATGCCATCCATGAATTCAAGGAAACCTGGAAAAGTCCTTGAATTTCATTTCAATGTTAAAAAACCAGGAAAAATCCTTGAATTTTATCAAATATCCTTGAAAAACCCTGGAATTTTGTAATATGCAGATTTGTTGACCATTTTGATAAAAAAAGGTCGAAAAATTTGAATTTTTAAAAAATTTTGCAGACTATTTTAATCCTTGAAAATGACCTCAATACCCTTGAAAAGACCTTGAAAAACCCTTGAATTTTGTGTGCAAAAAATAGTGGGAACCCTGATTCATAAATGTATCTTAGTTTTTTGCTTATTAGAAATGCAATTTTTAAATAAATATGCTTTCATAAGAGCAAATAAAAAAAGTATGTGTGTTTCTGAATGAGTTCCCTACCTACCCTAGTTTTTCATGCAGACCCTAGCCTTTAATTGACATTTTTTGCTCACTTTGTATATGATTATCTGAATTCTGAAAATAATGTATATTATTCAGCTTTGTCCTCTTGTCTTTTGCAGTTCATCATGGGAATGATCAAGGTACACCAGTGTCCAGAAAACCATTCATGTCTCACAACCAGAATCAGCCTGGTCCTTCATCAACATACACCTCATCACAAACTCCTAGCAAGCAGCCATTCACCAGTCAGTCATATGGCAAGTCATCTTCATCACTACCGCTAGCTTCTGATCGACAGAAAGTAGCCTTCGGCATAAAGCCAAAGCAACCTGCCAAACCCCAGGACAGTAAGTCTGATGAAAAACCCAGGATTGTCATGCACATTAAGAATGGAAAAGTGACTACATTTGAAACTTCACCAAATGGGAAATCTAAGATAGTGAACGGAAAGAAAGAGTCTAAATTGGTTCCATATGATGGTGAAAGTGATTCTGATGTTGAATCAGGTAAAATTGTGTCAGCTTCAAAAGACAAAGAAACTGGATCAGGAGACAAAGTCAAAAGGGCCAGTAGCTCGTCACCTAAACACAAACATGGGAATGATGTTGTATTTGATAAGAAACTGCATGCTACTACATCAGTTCCTGGTAATACACATCTACTGGAAACAACCATGAAAGACGGGAAAACTGGAAAGTTCTCCCATGCTATCGGTCACTCGAGGGAAGCCTCTCCAGAAAGGACAAAGCACAGTCACCAAAGGGAGAAAACTCCTGAGAGAACCAATGGACATTCTTTGAATAAGCACAATCATGCTAGTCACAATGCTATGTCTGAGAAGAAAAACAAATTTGAGAACAGTAACTTAACATGTGTCACAACCAACAAGGTGAATGCAACTTCCTCAAGCTGGCATATTCTGAATCAGGATAGTATTCTTAGTCCTTCTAGAGGCTCAAACTCCAGTAAAGAAAGCACTAACTCGACCACTGAATGGAAGATCAAAGAAGTAAATGATAATCATCCTCGACACAAAACGACTGAGCACCAGCATGCAGGTTGGAAAGTGTCAGACACTGTCAAAAAAGATACTAGTAATGAATTAGATAAGGAGGCAATGACAAAGCATTTAGAAGACAATACCAGTGAATATAGTGCTGAAAGTCATGACAAACCGAAAAAGCACAAGAAAAAGAAGAGAAAGTATGACCGAGAACAAGACCATGAATATGACTCAGATTCTGATGCTCCCAAAAAACACAAGAAGAAAAAGAAACACAAACACAAGAGAGATAGGGACAGCGATGAAAGTTCCAAAGAGAAGAAGCTCAAAAGGCATGCAGAGGATGATAAACACAGCCATGGGGACAGTAAGAAGGCCAAACATGACACAGAGTCTGATGATAGCACAGAACTGGTCTGGGTAGAGAAAACCAAAGATTCCATCACCACAAAACCTAGTCAGAATGGTAAGGATTGAAAATCTGTAAATATTTTTAATTAAAAATGGAAGAGGTCCTAAAAAATGTAAATATTTTTAAAACAAAATGGAAGATATCCATTTAACTTTATCATATTTTTAACAAAATTTAGAATATAATCAGCTGAAGCAATGTCATTTGATACCCTAGATTTGATGGAAGTGTTGTTTAACTGTATCTTCTTCAATAAGGGTCTTGAAACAAATCATTTCAAATTTCATTTTCACAAAAAAATTTCTTATTAATCTTTGTTTTTTATGATTTTATATGAAAGGCAAAAATGTTTTTATTTTTCAGTTCCTGTTCAGGCCTGGGACTACCATGTCAAAGATGGATACAAGAGACAAAAGAATGGCCATCACACCAAACCTACATGGGATGGAAGTAGATCATCCTCTGTGGCAGATACTCTAGAGAAAACTTGCTCACTTCACAGCTTTGGCTCAAATGGTATGTGCAACAAAATTTGTTTCCTTATTCTTTTAACATAAAAGTATAGACGATTTATGTATCGGCTGGCGTAACAACACAATAGCTTACAAAGCATAAAATCAAAAATTTGTATGCAAATTGAACTTTTCTTCACTTGAGATTTTAGAAAATCTATGAAGTTTTCAATCAATGCCAGTTTTAATTTGAGCAGTGCAGCTTAATTTAGGTTCTTCAACATCCATTAAGTTTTTACTCTTTTTCAATCATTCAATATTTCCATGGAAGGTTTTGAAATTGATGTTGGTTTATATTTTGGTTATGATGCGTACAGTTATATCATATCTCAATTTCTCCTAAAATGATCCAAGTGCTAATGCTTTCAAGCAATATATATATTGATCCATATCATCATACAACATATTTTGAACTATGATTTTAGTTTCCTCATGGGATGGTGGAAAAAGCAGTTTAGATGCTGAAGTAGAAAAGGACAAGGAAAGAAAAAGGCACTGGTCTGATGACTATGATGATGAGTTTGACCAAGGCAAGGTGAAGAAAGTAAAAAAGTACAACTCAGACACAGATTTCCAAAGACTTAATCCATTTCAATATGTCCAGGAACAGAGAAACAAAGAGCCTTTCCATAAGGTAAGTTTGGTCTGGTTATAAAATGGTGATTGTTGAACAATGGTCAGAGAAGTGTTTTCATAGCAACAACACTTCTTTACCCTTTGATATTCAGGATGGGGTCCCATGTGATTTGATGTCATGTCTGTTGCTCACCTACTTCCTGTTGATGAAAATTTGTCCAATCATTTTTGTGGTTGGATAAAGTATTCAGAACATGCTTCAGAAGATGTAGTGTTTTATAATCTAGATATTAAAAATGTAAATAAAGAAAAGCTTGTTCTAGATATAAAGAAATAGAAATGGAATAAAGAAAAGCTCAATTCATTCTACAAATTTTCACAAGTCTTTTTGACACTTTTATTGGGTATTTTCAGACATTCTTGGTCTAAGGAATTAACTTGAAATTGATGAAAAAAATATTATTCAAACAATGTTATCAATTTTTATCATTGCAGCACTCAAGTGGAAATCATTCAGTGGGCAAGTCACACTCCTACCATTCTCATCATCACCATAGCAACTCAGGTCACAAAGGTCATCACGGTTACCATACCAACTATCACAACAGGGAGCACAAGAAGTATGGCCAGAAATATTAGAATAGGAAGTCAGTTGTCACAGATTGAGAAGCAGGAATGATTTAAATGGGAATTCTTCCTGCAGAAGTTTCTAACGATAGACTGTTGTCTTTGTAGTCTTGATATTGTCTTGTTTTAGCTTTGTGATAAGATTTGTGAAAGTTAATATAGTGTGAAAGATTGTAGACTTGTCAATCTAAAAGGTGCTTATTTATTTTTTATTTTTTTGTAATTTTTCACTAAATTTTTATTGATCATGTTGATCAATTGGTGGAAAGTGTTTATTTTTTTCATATTATACTATTTTAGTATGAAATTAAGTTATTCCAGAAAATCATGATTCTAATTATTATCTTACAAACCCATTCAATCAGTATTTATTATATCTATTCATGTATGTGTAAATCTGTTCATGAAATGTTGTTTTTCATTAAAATAAGAAGGGCATAACAAATTTTTATAGTACATTTTTATGCCAATTAGGGCAAACAAGCATTTGATAAAATTAGTATTTTGTACTAGAATTTTAAACAGATAACAGCATATTGCAAATTCTGTTGTTAACAATAAAATTGATACATTTGTTATACTAATAAAAAAGACATCTATGTTTGTGCAATATACATGTAGATTGATATTTTTCAAAATTTGGATTTTTACATATTTACAATTGACAAGAATGTATAATTGATTCAAAGAATGGATAAGAAATCTTTTATTATTGGTTGTAGTTTAAACATTTTATAAATGTCATATGAATTATAAAGTAATGAAAAGTAAAACGAAAAATATTAATGAAGATTTATTTTCTTAAAAATCATATTAAAAATGTAGTGATGAGAATGTCCTCATGGTTATTTGCCTGTAGACATGTATACGGAAGAGTAGGCTAGTTGACCACAAGTTTTTTAATTGTTTTGAAACATTCAGGATGAAGTGATACATAGTCAAATCTTGACACACATTGATTAAAATGACCATGTAATTTCTTTCATTATATTCATGCACGTGAACACAGGTCAGCCTAAAAAACTAACTTACTTAAACACATTTCTGGATAGGTTTCTTATGTCTGGGGTAAAACATTAAAACCAACAATTGATAAACTATTTCAGTTCCCTGTAGAAACATGTTTCAGAAAATGTGTAAAAGTAGGTTCAGTTTTTAAATGACAGCTGGTTTACAGGCAAGATTATACATAATTTTCATGGCCAGTTTTTTTTTAAAGGGATATTTTCAAATGCTGAAAGACATAGATTCCCATGATTTAGATTATTCTATAAAGAAGGGAAATGTGATCAAACTTTTAATGGAAAGTTTCAACTTCTGTATTTACTTATGACTTTTTTAGCTCACCTGACCCAAAGGGTCATGTGAGCTATTGTAATCGTTAGGCGTCCGTCGTCCGTCGTCCGTCCGTTAACTTTTCTTCAGAGATCTTCTTCTCTGAAACCACTGAAGGGATTGCATTGAAACTTGGTATGCTTGATCTTTAGGATGCCCTCTACCAAGTTTGTGAATTATATACACGTCGACCAACCAACATGGCCGCTGTTGCTAAAAATAGAACAGGGGGGTCAGACTACTGTTTTTGGCTTATAAATCAAAAAGTATAAGAGATAGAGGAAATCTGAGGCCACGCTACTGATTCAGCATCAAAAGCTCTACAAAAGTCTCCATTTGGTCAAAGTTGTCAGATGGCCCCTTATAGGGGTTACGGCCCCTTAAAGGTGAAAAATAGCATTTTTTCATGTTTTTGGCCTACAGAATGAAAACTATTGCAGATAGAGATTAGCTGTTGCTTGCTTAAATGTTCAGCTCATTTAACTCTACAAAATTCTCCATAGAGCCGAAGTTGCCAGATGACCCCTTATAGGGGTTACGGCCCCTTAAAGGTGAAATTTAGCCATTTTTCATGTTTTTGGCCTACAGAATGAAAACTATTGCAGATAGAGATTAGCTGTTGCTTGCTTAAATGTTCAGCTCATTAAGCTCTACAAAAATCTCCATAGGGTCGAAGATGTCAGATGACCCCTTATAGGGGTTACGGCCCCTGAAAAATAGCGATTTTTCATGTTTTTGGCCTACAGAATGAAAACTATTGCAGATAGAGATTAGCTGTTGCTTGCTTAAATGTTCAGCTCATTTAGCTCTACAAAATTCTCCATAGGATCGAAGTTGTCAGATGACCCCTTATAGGGGTTACAGCCCCTGAAAAATAGCGATTTTTCATGTTTTTGTCCTACAGAATGAAAACTATTGCAGATAGAGATTAGCTGTTGCTTGCTTAAATGTTCAGCTCAATAAGCTCTACAAAATTCTCCATAGGGTCGAAGATGTCAGATGACCCCTTATAGGGGTTACGGCCCCTGAAAAATAGCAATTTTTCATGTTTTTGGCCTACAGAATGAAAACTATTGCAGATAGAGATTAGCTGTTGCTTGCTTAAATGTTCAGCTCATTTAGCTCTACAAAATTCTCCATAGGGTCGAAGTTGTCAGATGACTCCTTAAAGGGGTTATGGCCCCTTATAGGTGAAAAATGGTGTTTTTGGCCTATAGAATGAAAACTATTGCAGGTAGAGAAAAGCTGTTGCTTGCTTATATGTTCAGCTCAATAAACTCTACAAAAGTATAGGGTCAACATCAAGACCAGGTGAGCGATTCAGGCTCCTGGGAGCCTCTTGTTTACTTTTCTGGCTTGAATTTCACACATGAAAATAATGCTAACTTTTCATGGGAAATTGATATGAAATGTTCTTGCATGAAATTTCAATCAAAACTTATATTAATTTCATCTGAGATCTCATTTCACATGAATCTTGCATGATATATTTCATCTACAAGTTCAATTCAGATGAATTTCATGTAAAACTTTTAGGTCAAATTTCAATTCAAGTGAAACTTTTAAACTTACAGGTCAAATTGCCCTGTGTAACAAGAAGCTTCTTACTCCTTCAGATATATTGTTACTTTCCACCCTTGTGATGTAGACATGTAGTTTTCTGTGTATTTCAAAGCATTTAGTTGTTAAGATACTCTTTCAGTTCATCTGTTATTTATGCATTTTAGTAGGTACAGTACATGTATTAATTTCATGGTTGCTAAGTTTCCCAATTCAACACAAATGTCACTTTTGCTGTTATGAATTTTCACAGTTTTCAACTATAATACTTCACGTATAATAATTGCATTATCATCTGTGTACTTACAATGACCACGAATATAACAAAAATCAGTAAACCACAAAAATTAATAGGTTTACGGTATCTTGTGCTATTTAAATTAAAGGTTGAAAAAAGATGTTATAAAGGAAATGGAGTATTATTCTTGGAGATATCCGATGAATCATTATAGATGATAGACCAATTAAAGATAAATTACTAAAAAATATGGTGTTGTTTTCTTGACTTTGAAATGGTCATTTTGATTAATTAAAAACCATTATGTGTTAATCTATTTTTTTTTAAAGCCATCATGATTTTTGTTTGCTCCTGATTTTATTTTTATTTTTAATCAGTCATTATAAATCAATGTTGAAATAATTCCTTGGTTGATTTTCTATTTATATATTTGTTTTGATACAAATGCAATACTGGTTGATGGATAATTGTTTCATATTTATTTATAAATGAAATGTTTATATTATGGTTGAATGATAAATTTGTTTATGTCCAATTCATTTTGTTTATTTAAATCAAGAGTTTATTATGATGAACATTTGCATCAGATGTCAAGAGTGAGATATACAATAAAAATATCTTAAGAAGTATATATGTTTTGTTGCTTGGGAAGAACAAAAATACTAAAGGGACATTAGAATCTCAATAGGCCAGTTCATGGATAACACCAGAAATACTAAATACATTTCAAAAGCTTACTTTCAATTATGGTTAACAAGCATAGATCAACATAACATTGGTAAGCCCATCTGCAAAGAAATTCTGGTATAATTATATTCCCATTTGAAGAAGTGGGGGTGTACACTTGTCTGTCTGTAGCGCTATTTCTGTGGCAGTTTTCTAAATAACTTCATCCTATAGTACTGAAAGTAAAAATAGTTTTTTGCTCCTAGGACATCTACTTCCTGTTAACAGAGTACTTGGGGGTTTAACACATAAAGCACATATATGCAAAATTGTTGTCAGTTTTCTAAGCAACTTCATAATACAAATACTTCTATTTATGTCTCTCCCCCCCCCACTTTGGTGGGTATATATACAGGTATTAATTTTGTCCTGTTCAGTCGGTCACAAAGTTTGTCAGCACAACTCCTCTGAAACTACTTAACAAATTCAGTAAAACTTGGTATGTAGGAAGGACACCATTTGTTGTGCATATTACCAGGAATGTTTTTGCTCAGGTTTTTGTGGGATTTCTGGTCCTTTAAACTTAAAAATTTGCTGAAAATCCTCTTTTATCATATTGTCCGCTCAACTCCACTGAAACTACTCATCCAAATTCAATGAAAATTAGTAATTAGGAAGGACATCATATGAAGTTGCGCATGTTACCAGGAAATTTTGATCCTCAAATTTTTGTGGGAGTTCTGGCTCTTAAAAAGAAACAGAGGTACCAATGGGGCATCCGAATGTCAAAAGTCTGAAAGGGTAGAGACAAAACCAGTTAACACCAATGAGAACAGGATAAAAAGCAGACAACATATAAAACATGGAAACACAATAAGGACTGATTATCAATTAACAAACCAATCTCCAGTTGTAATGAGAGTGAAATCATGTGTACCGGAAGAGTAAGCAGTTCCTGCTTGCTATAGCAACTTAGAATTTGCTGAAAATCTTCATTTATCATCTTTTCAGCACAACTCCTCTGAAACTACTCATCCAAATTCAATGAAACTTGGTATGTAGGAAGGACACCATATGAAGTTGTGCATTGTTACCAGGAAATTTTAATCTGAGTAATGGCCCCCGTTGGACTCAGAAATTTGCTGAAAATCTTCATTAATTATTAATTAATTGTCAGCTCCAATTCTTTGAAACTACATAACGAAATTCAAAGAAACTTGGTATGTAGGTAGGACACCATATGCAGGCAAAAACAAACTATAATCTTTGACAATTATTTAATTGCTCTACAACTTATTGCCAACAACTGGGTTATTCTATCGTGCATATATTTTCTTATCTTGAACATTGTGTCACTTTGGTTGTTTTAGAGGCCTGATGAAGCCAACATACACTTATCAACTTAAAAAGTTGATTTGAACATGCATGTACATGAGAAATTTCTTTCAAAGACCTGCCTTTGTATCTTGAAACTACCATCCTGAATGGTTCCAAGAGAAAGGGAGAGGGGTAGTTTTGTTGAGGGGTGCATTGTCCAAAAAACTTTTTAACTCGAGAGGTTTAAACATGATAGGGGATGTCAAAAATTTCTTGAATACAAAGTTAAAACAAACAAATAAAATTACTTAGTTTATTACATTTTTTTCTGGTACATTTTTAATATCTATACATAAATTTCTGTTTTGAATTCTAATATAACTTTAAATAAGATTTAAATACACATAAAATATTCATATTGATAAGGGAACAAAATGATAAAATAATGAAATCAAAAGGAAATCCAAGTTGTAGTTTCAGACACTTTATACTATACAAATAAAGTACTTAAATTTTGCACTTTAAAAAAGTGTTTTAAATAAATTCATCTACATGTAATTATTTTTTAATTTCTATTTTCATCATTAATTAAAAGACTTCATAAAATGTTTTCAAATCAAATATAAATGTTTATATACATGTATATACATGTAAATATGTTTTTAAAGCATGTCATGTTGGTTTTAATATATGAGCAGGCTTAATCATTTGTTACTACATGTATTCAATTTCACTCAAAATTTACATATATAATTTCATTTAAAGGTTGTTGGTTACTTATGAGTCTATGCCTAAACAATAAATGGGACTACTTTAAATAATAAAAAATAAAAGATATTACAAATACATGTTTCAATACATTACACGATTCATTCCATTCTTGAAAGCAATCAATTATAGAATTTATAAAGAAAAATTTGAGTTTGAAAACTATTTTGACATTTTGAATGACAAA
The DNA here is from genome assembly GCA_963971305.1 of Arcuatula senhousia. Taxonomy (NCBI): domain Eukaryota; kingdom Metazoa; phylum Mollusca; class Bivalvia; order Mytilida; family Mytilidae; genus Arcuatula; species Arcuatula senhousia. The sequence goes on along the minus strand of OZ020307.1, from coordinate 35,609,876 downwards.
AATGCTATTACATTTTTTAGATTCAGAACAATGAATCACAAATTGCCAATTGAATCTGGTAGGTGGCAAAATATACCTAGAGAAAATAGAAAATGTAGTATTTGCCAGTCACAAGATTTAGGTGACAAATATCATTATATTTTGACCTGTTCATCACTTAATGATGAAAGAAAATTATATATTAAATCTAGATATTTTACTAATCCAAATATTATTAAATTTAAGGAATTTTTAATGAACTGTAAACATCTACCAGATTTAATCAAAATTTGCAAACTTATACGAAATATTTACACAAAGCTAGAATCTCCTGGGTAGACTTGTATACTTTTAACTTGTTTAAGCTTTAAGACATGAATGTACTAAATTTAAATTCCATGTGTACCTCCATATATTATTATGATAACTATGTATGTTAATATTACTCTTTTGTCACTTAATTAAACTGTATATTCTGTATTTTTGTATCTCTCTGTACCTATTTGGTTTATGAGAATAAAGATATATATGAAGAATTCAGGTATCTGGCATTTTTTTTAAAGAGACATAAACATTTAATAAAATATTGATAAAGATATAGGGTTTAATTAAAAGGCACATTATATTCTTGGACTGAAAAAGGGTCTTATATTTGTAAAAATAGTAAAACTATCAAAAAAGGTTCTTTTAGATAAAAATAAGAAACCATTTGTCCTAAACATCATAGTTAAATAGTACAACAAGTCTTGCAATATCTTTTTTTTTCGAATTTTTAAAATTTTATCATAAAGAGGCACTTAAAACTTTACCGCTTAACCAGAGGTTTTTAATTCTCTAGCCATTCTATTTTATTGGTGTGTTCACGTTTCTCCAACATTTGATAATTAACTATAACAACATTCAATTAAGGGTGGGGATTAGGGGGCCAACTAAAGGGTAGCCCAGTTATTAATCACCTGTAAAAAATATATAATTTTTTTAATGTATTGTTTGTTCACAGAGTAAGGTTCCTATTTGAAAACAAAATGTTAAGAATATTTTTTTTTCTAAATCCTTGATTTTTTTTATTCATTTTGCTTTTTTTCTTTATTTAACTGTTTTCAATTGCTTTCTTTTCCATTTTATGTTGAATTTTAAGGATGTTGACTTATACAAAGTTCTTTTGAAAAATACTTTAATTTTTTGTATTGTTTTTTTCCCCCCATTTCTAATCTGATTCTTAACCAAGGTTGATTTTTGAAACCCAACCCGTATTAATCGGCAATACGATTTCAGACTTCATTTGAAGAATGTTCAGAATATGTGTTGAGAAATTTTTTTTAATAACTACAGAATTTTAATGTACAACTATACCAATACGTGTTATGCACGACGAAAAGTTTAATTTTCCACACAAGCAATTCAAAAATAAAACAGAAAAACAACCTGTCAAATTAAACTATGTAAATGCTAGGATTCAAAGGAGCGCTTACTCTATGTAGTTTTGGACTCAAAGCTGCAAGTCAAGGAGTCTGTGCATGAGTGTTCTGAGTCTAAAATCAATGTAAAAACTAAATTTCTTCTAAATTTGATCTGGTTATTGCTACATACAAGGCTTGAATCTAGAACCAAACAAGGGTAACTTGGCCAATTTTTCTTGCAAATTGCAACACAAATTACTTGCTGTCGGGGGAACTTTCAGGGTAAGTCAGATCCAGTTAAAAAGATGATACGCAAACACGTCATAATGTCACATATTTTATATACATTTTTATTTTAGATATTGAGTATTTGTTAACAGGCATACTCGTTTGTTTCTATAGCTTTTAAGTCACGTATGAATTCAGAGGCAAAAAACCCATTTGCTGGAGCTAACTGAGTGTTGCTGCACAAGAAACTTGACATTATCTAGTAACGTCGGCACACGTTGGCTAAAACGTTATAATATAGCAGGGTCATGACTTATTCTGTCTTTAAAGTGCTCTGCTGGTTTCAATCATTTACACCATGGAATTATTATATCTTTTGTCTAAAATCTGATAACTTCATGTATGCAGAGTGTTGTGAAAGAAGTAGCCCTTCCGGGTGATGTTTTTGACATTGAAAGGTCCGAGGGTAACCGGTGTCAGAGCGTAACGTAAAGCAGTTTCAAGGTCAGTGAAGAAGACAGTTTTTTTTTAAACTATAAAAGTATCTTAACTTTAACATTTTTAAGTTGAATGATGATGAATTAGAAAGTAAATATCAAAATGAAAAACAAAAAAATAATATAAAAATCTTTTTATAAAATTATATATTTACATCAGTTTTATTAAAATTAATCGATTTCTTTCTTTAAATTCTATGCATTTTCATACATGTGACGGATCCGTCATGACAAAGCTGGAGATTTTGATTTTTTTGGCTGGAGATTGGACAAAAAAGCGGGAGATTTTCAACGCTCATTAAAATTGCATTTCAATGTCAATTGAAGGCACTAGCGTGTGCCAAATATACATGGCTTCACTGATTAATCTAATACTGTTTATACAATCATCGGGTCAATCATGGCAATAAATCGCCAATTAACACCTTTACCTGTTAAATTAACGTCTACCTAAATGACAAACCCCTAAAACACCGGAAATGTTTTATGATTAACCAATTAAAATGTCTATCAAACTAAAATTTTGTTATGTCTTGAAAAAGCGGGAGATTACACAAAAAGTCGGGAGAACGGGAGATGGATAAAAAAGTCGGGAGATTTTGTCTCCCGGCGGGAGAATCACATGTATGCATTTTCCTTTTTGTTACTTTAAACATCAAGCCTGAATCTTATACAATTTTACAGGTGAATTACAGGTAAGAAAAATCTTAGCAATCCTTATGAGGGCCCCTTAATCCCAAACCTTAATTGGATGTTGTTATTGCTAATTATCAAATGTTGGAGAAACGTGAATAAACCATTTTATTACCCTAAAATCTTTAAATAAAACTTTTAATAATATCATTTGATATTTTCGCTGCTATTTTCATTTATTTCATTTTTGTTGCATTTGATACTAAATATTCATGGGTAAAACATAATTATAATATCACAGTCTTATATAATTCTTTTGAAACAGTATTTTATGGCAAAAAAATTCCTGCTTTAAAGATTATGTTTTAGAATACAAGCCCTGACAATAAGAACTAATTCTCCCAGTTCACATCTTTCATACATAATATTCCAAAACATACAAAATTGCAAACCTAAAGTCATACACTAACACAACATTTATTTCAAAACCTTTTTGCATCTTTTCAAAACATCTTATATTCCTTTTGCACATCACTTTAACATGTTAAAAACCTTAGTTTTTTTCCCATACTTATCAATAGGGCACTCCACAACATATATTTTAATCTCACACACACTTATCAATAGAGCTCTCCACAACAATTATTTTAAACTCACACACACTTATCAATAAAGCACTCCACAACATTTATTTATAGTTCACACACCACATTCTATTTATAACTCACACATAGGTCTTCAAATAGCACACCACAACATCTAACACACACAAACATATATGTATATTTACAATGTAAGTGACTAGTAAGTTAAAATGAGTATATTGCAAGGTGAGCAAATTAAATATGATTTTATATGTACACAGAGTGCTAAAACATTTTGCTCTCTAAATGGACCCATATTTGTATATTTTTACTATGTAAATTATGATATTGGATAAAAAACTGATAAACCAATTTCTACATACTTAATTATCAATTCTATTTCTTTTTACGCAGATAATTTTGCACCTAGTATATAAATCATTTTACTTAAAATTTTGCAAAAGACAATTTAATATTGAACAATGGGATGAGGATGATGATTTTTTTGCTAAAAAGGTAACATATGTGACATACATAAGGCGACTACTTCTTGTATAATGATTTTAGCCAATTTCATAATTACAAGATTAAAAATTCAAATATCTACATCTTATATTTCTAATACCTTTAATGCATAAAAGATATATGTAATTAGTTATTCATTTATTTCTACAATATTTAAAAACAAAAATTATATAACAAAGAAAGTACTATAACGTTATTTTGTAATCTAAATACCGTATAGCCAGTTATGTTCACGGGGGTAAATTTTTGCTGTTTTTGTGTTATAAAGTATGTGAAAAAAATTTGCGGGTGTTATTTTCGTAGTTTGTAAATATGTTAGTATATGATTTGCATTAGATGGATATTTTTGTGGGATTTATTTTCACAGTTTCCGTAGACCTGCGAAAATAACCCGCTATACAGTATCAGTGCACACAAGAATACAAATATTCTTTGTCATAGTGAAAATGACCATTATTTTGTGTGCAGTAACAGATGAATGTGATAATACATGAGATCCTGATACTTTTTACATAATTAAAATATGGGAACATCTTCTAAATTTATATCTACAGTACATTTTTCCTGATTTCTGAAATATTTACATGTAGAATTTTCAATTGGTTATAAATATTACAATACAATAAATATTTCTGTCTCCATGAGTTCTATTGGTCTATTTTATTTTCACTTTTGATGCAGTGCCTTCTTTCTTCTTGCTGCTAACATGTCATAGAAAGGGTTCTCACTTATACTGGCCCTGGAATAAAATTAGATTTCAAATATGTAACTCAATCATAACGAAACCATTTATTATTTGGGGATTATTTGGTTATCACAGATAATATGAACCTGGTCAAAATTTAAACCAAGAATTTTACCTTGTTCAACAAAATCGTCTTCATACTTTTATGTGCTACAAAATTTTTAAAATTTTTTATTCTGTTGGATTATTGTTACCATAAATTGAAAGTAGAATCTTTGTATATGACATAACAGGTTCAATATGTTAGAAGTGAGTTTAATATGGACCTATTACTCAGTTCTGTATTCATTAAAGTTTTCTGTTTTTTTAAATTTTACTTTTGATGTCTGTTTCTGCATTCTTTTTTATTTACATATAAATTCTTCATACTTCACTTTTCTTTTCGTTTTTTTTATTATAAACCTAACTTTTAGGGGGGTGGGTGGGTGGAGGTAAATCATTCTCTATTCTGTAATCCCTATCGTAACTGTCAATAAAAAGAAATAACTTACTTGATACATCTGATCCATTCATCTTTCTCATCTCTAGAGGCTGCTGACATCCTATAAACGCTGTGTTTACCTATAAATAATAATAATAAGTAAGTTGGGTAAGAGCTTTGATCTGTGTTGCTTTCAAGCTTTGCTGCATGTTAAAACAAAACATACCATTATTTTTTATCGGTGTCACATCGCATAAATTCCTACCCAGTTCAGTTTTTGTGAGTGCAAAAAATCTCCTCATAGGCTGACACATCTATTGTGCCTGAAATCTTAAATTTCACAAAGGTTTTTGAGTACTTTAAACTTAAAGTTAGTAACATTATGCTGTCCCCATCTTTTAGTGATTTGCTATTGTTTATTTTGTGGTTATTTCGTTGCTTTATCCCATGAGGATATTTGATCAGTTTTGGCTTTTTTTGTCTACTAAATGGTAAATGATTCCTAATTGACTAACCTTCTACCACCTTTCCTTCCTTGTCCACTTTACAAGCCTTTATTATATCTTGTACAGGAGTATACAGTTCAAAACAGTTAGGTTTGTTAGCCTTTTCTGTTGGGACCTCCCGTACCTGGATATTCTCAAGGGGGATAATTCCTTTAGGCTCCTTGTCCTGTAAAATATATACATGTATGTTCATATTTGCAGATACTTATCAATTTTGTTTTTTTTCCACCCATCTTGAAAACTGATTGCCTTGCTGAAAATAGAATACTGACAAATTCCAAAAGGGTCCTGTAATTTTTTCCGAAATATTCAATGAAACTACATGAAATTTGAATAAGCAAGTTTTCGAACAGTGTAAAATTAAGCAGTTTAGATCTGTAAGTCTAATAGGTTTTTTTAAAGCTTTATTCTGTTGGGCTCCCAAAAATTGAGAAACAGACAACATACAAATGTATGGTAAATCTTATGAATACATCAACCATACTTTCCATTTTTTCATTTCAATATGTGCAGGATGACTTAACTGATATTCAAATTACGAAATCACTTACTGTTGTGAATTGAAAGTAGTATAAACAGTTGTCATTAAGTATAAACCATCTCCTCTTCCAATTCTTAACACGACCACCTGAAATACAACAAATAATTACTTTAAGAAATATTAAAAGAATCACAAATACAAACACAGACATTAAATAGCAAAGGTACACTGGGAAAACATATGACATAGATACATTTAGGAATTACAACACAAATACAGGTATTTAAAGCTACAGCAACACAAGTATGTAAAACAGATATTCAAAGGATATATTCAACGATAACTGTACATTGCTATCTTGACCAAGGGATGATCGGCCAATTGCAAAACAGCTAGCAGTAACTACTGTCCTAGATTGCTGGCTATTTTTCATCGTGTTTTTTCTTTTTTAAATTCTACTTGTTTATGCGAGTTGTATTGTGTACACTTATTCAACATATTATAGTCTTCTATTATTGATAAATCTTGTATAACTGGAAATTTGGAACTGAGATTCTAGTTTCCAGGATAGAAAACTGTCTATCCAAACTGTTCCTCAAGCTCTGAATTTTATCAACTCAACGTATCTTACACTTGAACCTTGTTAATAAGACAACTAATAATCCCTGTACCATTGACGAATAACATTCCAAAAAATATCAAGGTGCTAAAAATTACAAATCTTTAACTTTCACCTTTCAAACATGACCCTATCCTTGCATTTAGAAAACCACTTTTATCTTAGAAAAATTATTTTCATAAACAGGTTGTTTTTTAGGTGATAAAAGCTTAATTTAATAAGAATAAAACTTTGCCCAAAAATGGACTTCAAACAATCAAAAATATACAATTATTGTTTCAATTTCATAAAATTGCACTTTGAAAAAGATTCTAGCCTATATATTTGGTTCAATTAAGAAAAGTAAATGTATTTAAGTATACATGTATAAAGGTTACACTTAGCAGATCAAAGATTTGCATTAGAAAAAAGATAAAAGTATATTAAGTGCAAGGATATTATTATGCTTAGCCACAGCCATAGCTAATTAGGGTCATCTGATTACTGTGGATTCATTTATTTTCGTGGATATCAATTTTTTCGTGGTTTTATGAAAATTGATAAAGTTTGTGGACTCTTAAATTTGTGGTTCTGAAATTTGCAGCATATATATATGTTAAATTTCCTTTTCATGGTGTATCAAATTCATGGGTCAAGGAAAACCACAAAACTTGATACCCCGCAAATAACAATGAAACCACAGTAAATAATTATCAAAAATAAATTATACACTGCCTTCTCAGAAATCTAAAATTTAATTTTTCTTTCATCTTTAAACCAAGCCAAAAAATCTCTAAAAATATTTTAAGAAACTTATTTTTTTTTTTAAAATTTATCAAAATATGTCCCATTCATGTAAATTTATATGGAAATAAGTTCATCCTGAAAAAAGCAGTATGTAACATGGTAAAAAATAAATCAACATGCAATTCAAATTTAGTATATTTAAAATTGATATTCAAATTTAAATGCAATGGAAAATGATTTTAAAAGATATACGCTCAATCTTTGTATTAAAGTACCAAAATTCTCTCAGTTGAAAAAATCAACAAACAATATACTGCAGCTTTCTTTAGTGGTTAAAAACATCATCTTTAAATTAGTTTTCAATTTTTTGTCACTGATAAACCTTTTGTCTTTTACAACCTATAGCCTTTTATATAATAAGAAGTACTAAATCTTACAAATTTTGAAAAAAAAAAACCTGCCAAAAAGTATTATCATTCTAAGGACATTGTATATTTAAAAAGTACTTAAAAAATTCATGCTAAATTTACATGTCGCCCTTGAACCAATGCAAATGACCCTAAAACTAACTAAATATATGCAATAGTAAAAAAATAAACAGTCATTTTGCAATTAAGCTTAAATTGGATATGTTGAGCGAAGAATTTGGTTGGTTTCAAGTTCTACATCTACTAAAACATGCCGTCCTCGTGTAGAATTTCATACTTTGTTTTTCATAAAACAAAACAATGAAGGTTGTAAAGAAAAAATTCAAATCACCACTTACAACTTCTCGCTAGTAAAAGCTTACCTCCTATATAAATTAAAACATGAAACAGTATTTAAACTTGAATTGACCTGTATGCAAAGTCTCAAAATAATATAAATTAACAACTATATAAATAAAATAACTTTGAAAAGAAAAAGAAAACAACAACACATCTAAAAATCAACAATATAAACTACATGTATAAGCAATTCTTAAGAAAAAAGGTTTGAATGCACAACAATTATAGCTTTATTAGGATTTTTCATCTATGAAGAATTAAATTCATTTAGGGTTAATTGCAGTAACCAATGTTAAAGAAGATACCTTCACACCCAAATGTTAGTTCAAATTACCCAGTAAATTGTTAATTTCATGCATATATTCTGTGTTATACCACATAGGCAGTAATTCTTGTGATCAACAAATTTTCGGATCTTTAATCGTTAAACTTAAATCAAGTGATTTCTTATTCAAGATCTTATTTACATGGTTTTAAAAAATATCAAAAATTCAAAGCAAAATATTGTCATCAATAGGTTAATATTAAAAATTCATGTTAAATCACTGTTTACCCTTTCCTACATGTAGACGCCTTTGGACGCCTCTGTGTCATTCTGATGACCCCCCCTTTTTGCCCCCCTCTACCATTCTAATCTCCCTGTAAAAGCATGATTGGGGTTATTTTGGCAAATAGAATTGTTGCCTTAAAAATGGTCACTTTTTTCGCGCGGTTAGGGACTAAAAAGATGTTCCAGGGGGTTTTCCTAAAGGGGGGATTTCCCCCCTTTGGTCAAGGGGGTCAAGGGAGCTGCAATGCCCCCCGCCGCCATAATTTTTTAACCCTAAGGACTGTGACAATGGCTGCCAAAATTACCTCAAATGCCACATTTTAAAAAATTCTAGGTCGGAGAACAATTGGACTTGCCCATAATTTAAAAAAAAAAAAAATTAAAGGTCAAAATGTGGTTGTCAAATGATGGAAAAAAGCCATTTTTGACATTTTATGGCCAGCCTTAGTTACCATAGCAACCATGAAAATGGCAGTTGAGACCTGCATCAATAGACCCTGGTCCAGTGAACAGCTTGACTAAGTTTCAAAACCTTTGTATGAAAAATAAAATTAAATTTGTTTTTGCCTACAAAAACGATGTCTCCCCCTGTTTCCCCAAAAAGTTCAAAGGACCGTAACTACCACAAAAATTTGAGGATCAAAATTTCCTGGTAATATGCACAACTACATATGATGTTCTTCCTATATACCAGGTTTCGTTGAATTGGGTTAAGTAGTTTCAGAGGAGTTGCGCTGACAAGATGATATATGAAGATTTTCAGCAATTTTCTAAGTTCAAAGGGCCGTAACTCCAACAAAAATTTGAGGATCAAAATTTTCTGGTAATATGCACAACAACATATGGTGTCCTACCTATATACCAAGTTTCGTTGAATTCGGTTCAGTACTTACATAGGAGTTGCGCTGACAAGATGATAAATGAGGATTTTCAGCAATTTTCTAAGTTCAAAGGGCCATAACTCCCACAAAAATTTGAGGATCAAAATTTCCTGGTAACATGCACAACCACATATGGCGTCCTTTCTATATACCAAGTTTCATTGAATTCGGTTCAGTAGTTTCAGAGGAGTTGCGCTGACAAGATGATAAATGAGGATTTTCAGCAATTTTCTAAGTTCAAAGGGCCATAACTCCCACAAAAATTTGAGGATCAAAATTTCCTGGTCACATGCACAACTACATATGGTGTCCTTCCTATATACCAAGTTTGGTTCAATTCTGTTCAGTAGTTTCAGAGGAGTTGCGCTGACAAACTTTGTGACGGACGGACACGACAAAAACAATATGTCTCCCCACAAAAGTGGGGGGATACATAATTTTTACAGCCTTTTCATTTTTTTGCCTTTTTTTCATTGTGCATTTTTGCCATTTTTTCACTATTGTTCATGGAGGAAAGGGTTTATCTAATGTTAAAATTGGATTGATAATTTTATGTTAAAAACGTTTCATATCAAATAAAAGTTAAAAATTCTAACATTGAGTACTTTTCGTTTTCAACTGTTTTGGATTTCGACCTTCCAATGTTCTGGTTTAAATGCTACTGATGAGAGGTTACTCCTTGAAATATCGATATATAGCATATCTAAATTAACCGTTTATACCCGCGTTTTGGTATTTGTATTTTTGAAACCACTGGGCGATAACCGCTGCTGGTGGACCAGAGGTCCCCGAGGGTAATCACAAGCCTGACAAGACTTGTCTGACACGAATTACCATAAAATTTCTAATATATTGTCGCTGAAATTTCCGATTGTTAAATTCAAAATTGATGAAAACACCAGGTTTCTTTCCTTGTAATGCACATGGTCGATATCCTCGGTGCTGGATTTGGCTTCCTTGTTCGAACGTTTTGGTTTTGAGTACTTTTCGTTTTCAACTGTTTTGGATTTCGACCTTCCAATGTTCTGGTTTAAATGCTACTGATGAGAGGTTACTCCTTGAAATATCGATATATAGCATATCTAAATTAACCGTTTATACCCGCGTTTTGGTATTTGTATTTTTGAAACCACTGGGCGATAACCGCTGCTGGTGGACCAGAGGTCCCCGAGGGTAATCACAAGCCTCACAAGACTTGTCTGACACGAATTACCATAAAATTTCTAATATATTGTCGCTGAAATTTCCGATTGTTAAATTAAAAATTGATGAAAACACCAGGTTTCTTTCCTTGTAATGCACATGGTCGATATCCTCGGTGCTGGATTTGGCTTCCTTGTTCGAACGTTTTGGTTTTGAGTACTTTTCGTTTTCAACTGTTTTGGATTTCGACCTTCCAATGTTCTGGTTTAAATGCTACTGATGAGAGGTTACTCCTTATGATATCAATCAAACGTTAAATCAGTCTTGTAATGCTTGCATTAACTTTAAATAAGTGTTAATTTAGCTCAACTTTAATTAAAGGTTAGATAATTTGCCCCCTGTACAGCACGTTTGTTTAATCAAAATAGATACAAAAGAATGAATTTGTTCATTATGACACATTTTCAATAAATTTTGAAGGATGTATCATAGAATAGTAAAATATATTCGCTGCATTGAAGTGATTCTTGTCTACAACTGATTTTTTAATGTGTCATAAAACAATTTATAAATCATATCCTGTTTTTCCTTTTATATTTTAAAAATATATTTGAAATTTATCAAGCTTCAACCATAAAGTCACAAATATTTCCTTGAAATTCATAAGTATTTCAGTTGTAACACACATACAAAAAGAAAATGATATGACAAACTAACTGTTTGCATGTTCTATGACACAAATCCAGTTTTTGTTTAAATCTCTCCAGTCAATATCAAAAATAAAATCTAATTTGAAAATTCTTCCCATTCCAAATAGATTTTGTGGACACTTGTCAAAACTTCATGAAATCTTTAATTTTAACAAGCATTCTGAGAGTATTGCAAAACAATACTTAGTCCCCTACCGGCCTCATATTTCAGTCACTGGTAACAATTTGTCAAACAAATGAATACCTAAACTTGACCAGTTTATTATCTACAAGGAACAATAAAAAAGTTTAGAAAAGAAAAATGCAATAGATTTTCAAAGTTCAAAGGGCCATATCTCCCATAAAAATTTGTGGACCGGCACGAAACTCAAACTTGATCTGTAACTCATCAAGGTTAACTCACATACCAAAAATCAGTTCATTATCTATAAGCGTTTAGAAAAAAAGTGAGGAAAACTGAAAATTAAGTGAATTTTCAAAATTCAAAGGGCCATAACTCCCATAAAAATTTAAGGATCGACAAGAAACTCAAATTTGATCTGTAACTCATCAAGGTAAACTCACATACCAAAAATCAGTTCATTATCTATAAGCGTTTAGAAAAAAAGTGCGGAAAACTGAAATTTTAGTGAATTTTCAAAGTTCAAAAGGCCATAACTCCCATAAGAAAGTGTGGACCAGCAGGAAACTTGAACTTGATCTGTAACTCATCAAGGTAAACTTACATACCAAAAATCAGTTCATTATCTTTAAGCGTTTAGAAAAAAAGTGCGGAAAACTGGTATTTTAGTGAATTTTCAAAGTTCAAAGGGCCATAACTCCCCAAAAAAAAATGTGGACCAGCACGAAACTCAAAGTTGATCTGTAACTCATCAAGGTAAACTCACATACCAAAAATCAGTTCATTATCTATAAGCGATTTGAAAAAAAGTGCGGAAAACTGAGGCGTGACAGACGGACAGACAGACGGCCAGAGCGCAAACCTATAGTCCCCTTCGGCTTTTGCAGGTAGGGGACTAAAAATAAAAATACATCAGACAAGGACTTCAAAATAAATTGCATCATCTGGTTTACCACAAAATTATCCTACACATTTACATGAACACTTCAGCCTAACAACCCAGGAAATGACAATCTTCCCCTTATGTACTTTAAAATTCCCACAGACATAAAAAAAACAAATAGGAGGAAGTAAATATGCAATGGTTAGTTTCAGTGCATTTTAGATTGAAATCTGAGCTGTCAGTAGCAGATCAGGAAGTTTCGCTAAATGGGGCTCTTTGACTGACCTAAGAAGGGCCTGACCTGATTGATCTATGATGATTTCCTATGTATATTCAACAACAAAAGTTTCATTAGCCTCCCCCTCCCTTTTTGAGCAGCCTTTGGTTGTAATTCTGTGAATTCACTTACAATAATATTATACATTCTTGGTTTAAAAATAAATATAACAACAATATGATTGATACTTTTATATGCTCTCAAAAGGAATTATAGATTGTAAACATAATTGCATTATTCCTTTAAACATTTAAAACTCCTAAATATGAACTAAAGTATTGTTTTCTTTAAGGAGAAAGTGTACTTTCTAAATTTTTGATGATAACCTTTAATGTTAAGGAAGAACTAAATTAAAATAAGAACAACACAGGCAAATAAATCTAATCAACCCTCTCTCCTCCCTATCTAAAAACTGACCTACTCTATACTAAAGCCTAACTGTATTCTAAAGTTTAAATTTAAGGTAAAAAGCCTAAATCAAAGCTTTCTACTCTGTCTTATTGACCTAATTACTAAACCTTTTAACCTTGCATCAATCTATTGACCTACATATTAACCTTTAAACTTTACAAACAACCTATATAATGACCTTCTTACCTTGTTTCCATAGCCAGCCCTCTTTGTCAGGGTTGAAGAATGTGTGCATTAGGTCATTGCCATCATCTTCTGGGATCTTAAAGGGTTCTTTCTTTATACTCTCATAGAGGCTCTGAATAATATTAATCAAACTTTTATAATGGATGAAATTGTGTACAATGTTTCCTGAAAATCACTTACAGTTATTGAATCACACACAAAGATTAACCCAATTGAAATGAGCATAGAAAATTGAAAAAAGTATGGGAAAAGAAAAATTATCTAAGAAAATCCTTTAATATATCAGTTCATTTGTTGGATTGTCATAGGGTTGTGTTTTGTCTTTTTTTTTTCCAAATTTGACACGCTGAATTGGAAATTGGCAGTGCTATACAGCACCTGAGTTCACTCTTGTTATGACTTGAGTTCATGTTGTTGATTTCTGTTCTGTAGATTTTGTGTTTTTTATGTTTCTTCATGCTGTTCTCATTTGTGTTTACTGGTTTTGTTGTTGCTTTTTCAGAATTTCTACACTCAAATGCCCCAGTGGTGCCTCTTTGCTTTTCTCATCCATCCATTCTTTTTTATATAACTCAACCTTTTTTAATTCTATGTATATCATTCAAAATACTGTTGTAATTTTCATTAGCTAATACAAAATAAAACCTGTCTAAATCAAACCCTGACCGTCAGCAAATTCCTTCAAAATCAAACAAGTTTTTCAGTCCATTTTTGTAATATCTTCTATTCATTTCAAAGCTGTATAAACCAAACACCTTATCCTCACTAAAGACAATCTTTAGTCCCAAAGGGTTTAGTTATAACAGGTTTTACTATACCATCAATAGATCATTAGAAAGGTTTAAGTAACAACAGGTTTTACTATACCGTCAATAAATCATCAGGAAGGTTTCCTCCATCGTTGATTCCCCGATTCATCTGTATAAATCTGTCTACAGTTGGTTTGTCTTTTACGGCAGGGTTGTGTAGAGTTGTGTTCAACATGATGATAGCAAAGGATAACACATAGCAGGTGTCTGCAAGGATAAAAGATTGTTATAATAGTCTAGTATATGATCTCGCAGTTTCTTCTTTTTTAAGGTTCTGCTTACTCTTCTGGAACATAGGTACTGCTTTCTCTTCTGGAGCACCTATAAAGCTCACTCAATTCAACTTGAGTTTGCATTCTTGATTTCTGTGCAGTTGTTTTTGTGTTTTTGTGTTTATGTTTTATGTTGTTTTTTTTTTTTGGTGCTGTTATCATTGTTGTTTACTGGTTTTGTCATTGCCCTTTTGGTTTTTTGACTCTCGAATGCCCTTTTTTTTCTTCTTTCTTCTTAAAATACTTTCTCTACTGTGGTTTCATAATTATTCGTGGGGGATCAATTTTAGTGGTTTTCCAATGAAGTGTTACTTTTACATTGATAACATTAAGCAATATGCACACACCACGGAATTAAAAATCCAACAAAATGTCTTTTTTGGCGAAACCACAAAAATTGATCCCCATGAAAATAAATGAATCCACAGTATATATACAAAATTAATAATTGACATTATTCTATACAACAAGAAAACGGTTTTCATAGTAATGTTTTGCATACCGGTACATGTAAACATCCCAGGGTTCATCTCACAGTACCTCTCAGCAAAACATTCCATCATTCTGTCTATCTTCTGTGCTTCTCCTGGCAGACGGAAACTCCACAGAAAATTTCTGAAAAGGTTAAAACAAATAGAAAATAAAGAGATGTGGAATAAGTGTACGCGACACAGCCCACAATTAAACAGCAATTTAGAACAAGTGTGGCCACTAAAAGTATGTCTCGCCTGCCGGCACCATCGCTAAAATCAACTACCTAAGCTTTCATTTCTTGATATAAACACAAAAAGTGTCAGTATACCTAATAACAGATGCCTAGTTATTATACTATTCAAGCAATCCATTGTCCACACAAGTATTACAAAAAGTTTTCTGTCTGAAAAAAAGACCTAAGTTCACAGAGTCACTGGAGCGTAAAAATGGGGTCATGGTCACATGGCATGGTGACAGTTGCGTTGTCCATAACCGCAACTGTCTGTTTACCCAATATCAGATGCCTAGCTATTATAACTTTCCAGCAATTCATCATCCATAAAAGTCTTACAAAAAAGTTTTTCGGCCTGAAAAAGACCTAAGTTCACAGATTCACTGGAGCGTGAAAATGAGGTCAGGGTCACACGGCATGGTGACAGTTGCATAGACCATAACCTGAACTGTCTGTATACTAAATATCAGATGCCTAGCTATTATACTTTTCAAGCAATTCATCGTCCACAAAAGTCTTACAAAAAAGTTTACAGCCTGAAAAAAGACCTAAGTTCACAGAGTCACTGGAGCGTGAAAATGGGGTCAGGGTCAAACGGCATGGTGACAGTTGCGTAGACCATAACCTGAACTATCTGTATACTAAATATCAGATGCCTAGCTATTATACTTTTCAAGCAATTCATCGTCCACAAAAGTCTTACAAAAAAGTTTACGGCCTGAAAAAAGACCTAAGTTCACAGAGTCACTGGAGCGTGAAAATGGGGTCAGGGTCAAACAGCATGGTGACAGTTGCGTAGACCATAACCTGAACTATCTGTATACCAAATATCAGATGCCTAGCTATTATACTTTTCAAGCAATTCATCGTCCACAAAAGTCTTACAAAAAAGTTTACGGCCTGAAAAAAGACCTAAGTTCACAGAGTCACTGGAGCGTGAAAATGGGGTCAGGGTCAAACGGCATGGCGACAGTTGCGTAGACCATACCCTCAACTGTCTGTATACCAAATATCAGATGCCTAGCTATTATACTTTTCAAGCAATTCATCGTCCATAAAAGTCTTACAAAAAAGTTTACGCCGCCGCCGTCGCCGCCGCCGTCGCCGGAAAGTAATACCTATGTCTCGCCTTCCGCGACTATTCGTCGCAGGCGAGACAAAAACCACAATGGACAACCGCCAGCAGCCTTCAACGAGTCCATAAAGTTACAGTATAGACATTATACATAAATGACGCAAAACAACATAAAGCAATTCATAATTTTTTGGTTCAACATACTATGTACATATATCATAGTCAAGTAAGTGCAGCAAACTTTATACTTTGGCAATTCATTTTGTACTTTTGAACAAAAAAAACTGTAAAAAAATAAACTAAAAAATTAGATTTATATGATTTTGGTCAAGAAAATGTGGTCAGTCTTGAAGTAAAGAAATGGAATTCATGACCGGTTTCTCTTAACATTTTGTTTGAAAATTACTTTTAACTTTTAACTTATAATTTATTTTAATTCCTTTCTTTTAATAATTCTAAGTCTTAAAACTTCATACTTATTGTAAAAATGTTTGGGCAATTTAGTTTATTAACAAAATATTTTCTTCTTCTTGCTATTAATATCTTTAAGTATAAGTTCCTACCTCAATGCCTGTACTAGTATCATGTCAGAGAATTCATGTAAGTTGACAAAGGCTTTCAGTACTGCTATATTAAAATCTTTCCTGTATAAAAGAGCAACCAAGAGAAATACTGTAAAATGCACAAAAACACAGATGAAAACAAATGTATCTGGTATGACACTGAAGGCTTGGTAGGCACAATTAATGGACTTGCATAAGGTTTGCTGAAGAGAGCATTTCTTGTTCTTGTTTTAAAAGTTTTAAGAAGATCCAACTTACAGTTATTGAGAATTCAGCTTTTTCACAGTTAAAGTATGTCGGACAGATGGAAAACTACTTTTTCTACAACTCATTACTAGAGACTAAATATTTTGAATCTTCATGATGAATATATATACCAAAAAGTCTGTGTGAAAGTTTTTTTTTCTTGTTGAAGATGTTTTTTTGTTACAGCAGGTTTTTCTTTCTTATATAATTATTTCTGTCAGTTTTTTTTATTAAAGTTATTATGTAAACTGTCTATCTTTAATATAATATGAAGTTCCATCAACTTTGAAATCATTGAAAATAAACTTACGATTCTCCAAGATAGTCTCCGATGGCAGTCTTATTGAGGCCTTCACCTTGGAAAAGGAACTTCGCTACTTCCTCTGGCGTATCAGGCAAGAGCTGATGTTCAATTAGGTACTCAATTCCCTAAAATATAAATCAAGAATTTCATTTCCCAAAATTAGCTGAACTGGCCAAATGATTTTCAGTTATCAAATCCATCAGTTTGAGTGCAATCATCTTTTTTGTTCTTCCATCAACAGTAAAGCCTTAAGCAGTTATTTTTTTTTATTCTCCAGTGAAATTTTTTAATAGTGTCCTGGTATTTTCAATTTTCAAAATAATACATTTTGGTTAGAAATAATAGCATCACATTCCCTATTGAATACATTAAAGATAAATCATAATTTGAGATAGCATAAGCTGCATAACATTTGAACCAGATAGCATCACATTACCAGGAAGCTACATGGACCTTGGGAAAGCACTGTTCTCAATCTGTAGAAATTGCAAGAAGGCACTTTTATTTGACCAACATGAATGGTATGGGAAAAGAACTGCAATACCTGTACATGTTGTTTCACAAAAGGTTGGGTTTTTTAATTAAACTTGAAGCCTCAGGCATTGAAGGCTGCTCCTGGTTTTTCATTGTGGTTTGTCTAAATAACCACTTGTTATGTGAGCTGTGTCGCGTACATTTATTCCACACTAATTATTTTCTATTGTTGTCCTTGCTCATGGACATAACTAAGCATTTTCTGAAACTGTTTAAAATACTAGTAAGTTTTCTAAAACAAACCTTCTTGGGGTCCATATTGAACTTCTTCTTGCCAATGGACATCTGTTTCGTCTTGGGATTGTTGTGACTGTAGAAAATAAACGACAATGAAAAGTTTAATCTCCAGCTATACTATATCATAACACTGTTATACCAACTAATTTTTGTGAGGGATTTATTTTTGTGTATTTCACAAGGACCAGAAATTCACCAAAAAAAATCCTCATGAATAGATTAATAATTACGTTTATTGTTGTAATGGAGCATCCTGAAAACTGCCCTCTCACATAAAAACACAAAATAAAGTACTCTCTAAAATAATTTTGTTTACTGTACACAAATGTTTTTGAAAAGCTACAACTTACAAGAAACTGAATTTGTTTTAGTTTGTTTTAAATTTTTGTAATGCTTTTAATCTGTGTGTTTTGTGCATGTTACTGCTTTTAATTGTTAAGCTTCCTTGTAAATGTTTTTAGCACATTATCAATATATACATGTACAGCATGTTAATACAATTATTTTATTTCTCTTCAATACAAAATTTTAATGTGCTTCTACTGCATACAATTTTTACTGAGTAATTTGAACTAACCTGCCATCAGAGACATCTATCATGTCCATTTCACTTTGTACATCTGCTATCTCATCTTTTAGTTCCTAGAAAAAATAAACAACAATAAAGATTTTTCAAAAGCCCATTTCCTCACATCTATATTTGGCTACTTCATGTGAGGAATAACATTGGTTACATCAGCATGCTAAGATAATCAGATCCGACATGAATGCCTCTTGAAAAGTAATGCATCTTTTTTTATTGTTCATAGTACTATTCTGAGACTTAAAAGTCTTTCAACGCAGGAACTTGGTACAAGGACTATTTAACATGTTTAATCAAGTAAGAAAGAAGAGCACTGTGTCACAGATTTTTTATGTGGGGAGTCACAGTAACGTTATCATGAAGTGACTGTATTATTGAAAGTTTTATTTTCAGTTTGTATATGTACTGTAGAAGCAGAAATATTCGTGGGGGATTAATTTTCGTTTATTTCATGGGTATAAAAAATCCACAAAATTAAATCCCCTCGAATTCAAAATATTTAGTTAAAGAGTGTATATCAAAGTTAAAAATCCACAAAATTTTATTCCCACGAAAATATATGATTATACAGTATCATATGTAAATCCAATACATGGAAATTTTATTCACATGACGTTGCTCTGTCAAATTTAACCCCAACAAAAATGGCTCCCTTTACAGATTGAATTTTGTAGGTACAGAAACAGGTTAGAACTAAATGTCCCCTACAACAAGTTGCAGAAGGGACATAAAAATCATGTATAAGAACCTGAAGCAATGATAGAATATTGCTTCCAGTGATTACAATATGGTCGCAAAGACAGCAACCTATGGATGTAATCTGGGTCGTGACATACCCCTATATTTTTATCTCCCTTCATTTAACACCAACTTCCTTCCCATCAGTCTCAATTAAATTTAATATCCCACCACTTAACTTTGTATATTAAAGCCATTAAATCTTATCATAAATTATCAGCAAATTATAAACTTTATCATAGCATTACTTGACATCTTCAGATTCCAAATTATCATAGACAAACACCATATGCATCTTGGTAGGTATTCCTGTACATTTTATAATTCAATGATGACAATTATTGTCCTCTGTGCATGCACTTGAACATGTTAGGTTTTGGCCTTTGCTCTTATGAAGCTTACAAGGCTAGACTTTCATGACTTTTGATCCAATTTTTTTTTATCAAAATATAAGATGTGGTATATTGAATATGTTGTTCAAAGCAGATTCATAAATTTATTACTATTATCCTGGTTGAATAATATACAATGATATAGAATAATCATTTTCATTTTAAGTAAAATTAAGCAAATTTGTCTTCATGTCAATGTGAACATTGGCACATTATTCTGAGAACCCCATGCTATAATTACAAATATAAAGTGTACTAATAATTTCATGAAAAACCAAATAAACACAGATGTATGGTACATGTAAATCTAGTAGAATGACAAAATGCAAATGTCAGAGGTTTTAAATACTGGTGGTAAACCCACCAAAAAAAGCCGTGTATGAATGAAACTAGAATACTGACAAAGTCAGAAAGGGCCCAGTGGCAAAAAATCTAAGTGTTTTCAAAATCATACGAACTTTGATTATAACCACTAAGATTTGTTCCAAGGAATGTGTATGAAACTTCAGAGCTGTATTGTAAATAGCCTTTGAGTTTTATTGTTCACTATAAAGTCCAATTCTCAAAATCTGTGGTTTTCGATAAAAAATGAAGTTTTTTCTCAAAAATATTTCACATTTTAGCATGAAATTTTAATATGCAAATAATGCAAATAATATGCTACTAAGTAGCTGTACAAAATTTCAGAACTGTGGTGTTAATAGTTTTTGAGTTTAAGTGTTCACAAGAATTGTTGACGGATGGACAGACGGACAAAGTGAAAAATATAGAGTGTCATGTGGGGTCCTAATTATTTGAGTGATCTTTGGCAGTATATTAAAAGAAAGACACAGACTACAAAATTTTGCACAAGAAGAAAAAGTATATAGATTTTTACCTTTTTCTCAGGTGGAGAAAAAGTTTTTACATCTATAGCTTTATAAGGCTTTTTCCCCAATTTAACCTTAATCCTTCTGCAGGCATTACGCCTCTTTACATTCTTTTTTAACTGTTTTCTAATTTCAACTTCATCAGTGAGATTTTTCATCACAAGATTCCAAGTCTCACTATAGCGACCATGTGGAGCATGAATCATTTCCGAGACCCTTGATTTTCCTTTTACGGACACAGGCATTTTTCAATTTATTCCAGCACAATTTTCATGATTTGATTACTTTTTTTAATCTCCTGAACTTTGAACATTAATCCTCATCATATTTAACTATTTAAAAAGTGCTTGTTTTATAATTTGCTCAATTTTTTCAATCTTGAAATCCATTTTGCTGTTTTTGCATCACTTGTTCATCATACAAAACAAATATTCATAAACAACATGACCAAAACATCTTTATTTAATCCTTTTTTTAAGAAAGAACTTATAACAAAGCCCTGGTTCTTATATATGGGGAACAAAATGAAATTGTCAACCACAATTTGAAATAAATCCAAGCACAACTCCTTATCCGATTCAAAACAGGACAAATTAATTGAAAAAAAATATATTCACTAATATCATCTTTTAATATGACCTTCCATTTCATTAATTATTTCCCTCTTTGAGAACAATGCAACTGATTATTAAAAATATATATTTTACATATATATGTACTATACTTAAGGAAATAAGCTCTCCAGTTTTCAATTCATATTAAAGTATACAAAATATTGTGTATTGTCAGTTCATCTACCAAGCTGTAAGCTTACAAAGGAATACCCCAGCTTAAAATCGAACTCAACCTATGAAATTAAAACAAGTTCACATATCTCCCATGAATGATATCTAAGAGCATGCACATCTCCAAATCTACATTCCTCAGTTTCAAATCCATCTAGCCATTTAGCAGTTTCCCTAACAAGATATGTGGACGACATAGACTGTGTTTACACTAGAGCTAATAAGAATCGATTCAAATTAAATCGATCTATATAAAAAACGTTTTGCGTTCAGACTACACATGGCGAAATCGATTGCAATCGATTTATTCTAAATCACTATGTTTACACTATCATATAAATCAATAGGTTTAAATGTCATATGTAAACAAATAATTATTTTAAGAACGCATTTATGCACATTTTTTCCGCGGTTATCACATATCCTCGTGTACTGCTTTTACGTATGGTCTTTACACAATCAACCATGTAAGTAAAAGAACAATGCTATTCACGGTTTATTCCTTTATTCTTTCTGTTGATTTCTCTGATGTTAGAGCAGTCACGGATCATGAAAATGACCAATGAGAAGAACCGACAAGAAAGACTTAAAAGACTTAATAGAAGACAACAACTCAGCTTGCTACGTTATATAAGAAGTTATTCCAAAAAACGACAACTTATTATGTTTCTCGTCTTGAACTTGACTCCAAGATCAGTGAATGGGGAAATATGGGTCTGTCCGAGGCAAACTGATATCAATAGACACATCGCTTCTTGGACACCAACAGATTGGCACAGAAATATTGGAATGTCTCAGACAACTTTCACCTAATAACTCAATTAAAAGCACGGTTTCGTCATTGGGCCACGCATCCCCTCTTCCTGCTCGCTCTGTCGTTTTTTCGGTTTATTTGCAATAAAATACCCGGGAAAAATACACGTGGATATTTGGCGCCATACATGCGTACTAATCATTTTCGTAATTTAAATCGATTGCAATCGATTTCCAAGTGTTTACACCAAAAAATAGATCGGTTTATTTTGAATTGATGTATTATAAACCACCTCATGAACTGGACTGTTTTTAAATCGATTGCAATCGATTTAATTAAAAGTGTTTACATTAGAGAGGGATCGATGCTTTTTGAATCGATCTCCAAAAAGATCAACCTTTTTCCTCTAGTGTAAACACGGCCAAAGACAAACAGAGGGATTCCAGTTCCTACATTGTATGCAAAGGGAATAAAAATAACTAATAGAAGCATTCACAGTTTCATTTTGAATATGATTGCTCTGTCAAATCACAAGTATTGGAGAGAAAAAATAAAATTGGACCAACTGGCCAGGGACTTTAGAATTTGCACTATAACTAAGCATAGCAAAATCAAAAGCATGAAAATAGTTATTTTAATTTCTTACCAAGCTAAGCAGGAATGGATACAAGGTTTCATGTTGGAATGTGCTTACAATATTATTTGTTTGCAATACTAATTGAGGGTAGCTAAATCACCAATACAGATCAATTTAGGTTAGTGAGGACACATATTCATGTGACAAAAAACAGCTAACAATGCAAAAAAAACAATTGCAAACGTCATGAATGCCTTGAAACTTATTTCAAATATTTTCATTTAATAAAACTTAATCAAAATAAATTAATTTTATCACAAATACATAACCATTCCTTCATAAATATAATTTTCAAATTAAACAAGGGAGATAACTCTTGAAAAATGACCAAAAATTTCAAAACTTGTACACCCCCTCTGAATCCACCACTGCCTGGGTAGCAGTGTTATAGACGATGGAAAATGACTTAAATAATTAACAAGAAATCCAAGAATATAAAGTCCAAGAAAAAGCTTTTTATAAAACATTATTAAAACATACCTTAATGCCAAAGAATTTGAAGGTTTGTGATATTTTATAAGATTAAATCAAACACAATCAAGACAGGTGGAATCACAATTATGCCAAGTCGGCATAAATCATTCATCTGTTTATTTTGTTTGTTTATTTGATGAAAACAAAAATAGATACAGCAGTTTGATATCACTGAGATAAAAGATAAATATATACCTGAATTTCTTGCAATAACTGCAACTTTCTCTTTCTAATGCTATCAAGAAGCTGTTTTTCTTCAGGAGTCAGGTCTGCAAAACAAAGAAAGCCATGGTTTTATCAACAGTAGATACACAAATTTTGTTAAAAACTCTGGAATTTTAAAACAAAAAAGTTAATTGACAGACTGACAGACATAAAGATGGAGATACAAATGTACACAAAATGTATATAGTTGGACAACAAGTGATGACAATAGCTCTTTGGTTTAAGTGAGTTATAACATATTAAAGATGAAAGACCTGTAGATAGACAATTCATATCACACTATTTACAGTCGTGTACTAGGGTCTTGTACAAGGCATTATAAGAATCTCTTTTAAAGCTAGGCACTCCAACAACATTGCAGGTTGGATGACATGCTATTTTTGGACTTGTTGCCATCCGCAGTATTGAGTTACGAAAACAAGACCTCTTATGTTATAGGAGTACTCCAACAATAGAAATTTATGCAAAGAAAAAACAACAACAAGAATATGTCTGAAAGACATAATTAATGCCCTATCTCCCAACATGGACAGAAAATGGGCAAGCAGACAGACAGACGAATGAACATTGAACGGACCCAAAAACAGTATGCCCCCTACTTTTTGTAGTTCCTGCTTGTAGTATCACACCCAACCTGTTACTATGAAGAACAGCCATAAAGAAACTGTACTTTTTCTTATTCTTGAAATATTTATCATATCAATGAAACCAACAGCTTATACATACCCCGGATACATACACATGACTTCAAAAAATCTGTTGGCATGTGACAGGAGTCAAAAACAGGAAAAGTTACATAACACTGCCTTTTAAAATTGCATTAAATAAGTGGGGGATAAAATTAAACAAAAACAAAAAAGTTGAATTTACCTTGTTCCATAAAACATCTGTATGTAAGCATGAGAAAGTTTTTCTAAGTGTCTGAGTAATAACCACATGGATACTATTGACTTTAATATTAGCAGCACATTGCCAAGTTTTATATGTTTCTGTGGGCTATATTGCTTAAGAGCTGTCAGTTAAATTATCAAGAGTATTTATTTAAGGTAATAAAGGTAATTAGCTGGGGTTAACATGAATTACTGAGATAGATATACTGACCCTTAACTAAGAATAGCAAACATAACGTCAGAAAAACATTAAGTACATGTACATATACCGATATCAGAAGGTCTTTTAGACCTACATGTAGGACATTTAACAATACATGTACCATTCATTCTTTTTATTTTAATTCTGCAAGTAATTTATTGTAAAAGAATATATATTTTCTTTTATATCATTCATGCTTTATTTGCATATCCCTATTACATGTTCATTTTGGTAAATTTATCTACTTGTATGCCCGGGCTTGTATAAATCCTTCTAAAAACACCAATTATTTACCATAATTTCAACAATTACAAGATTTGCTCGAAACTTACATAAATTTGTAATTTATCTGGATTATGACATTTAATATACATGTATTTGTAAAAGATGTTATATGAACTGAAGTGAAAAAAAAACAAAAAAACTTTTTTGTTGCAAACTATTACATGTACATTGAACATTTGTGCATGCTCTGTATGAAAATATATCTGCACTTTACCATGCAAAAGAATGTAAAATAAATTCTTACTGCTAAGATAAGCTTTTGTTCTTAGTTTATCAAACAAAGGAATTACTATCTTCATAAATTACATAAATCCTAGCTTCTTTGAAGTAGTTCTCAAAACAAGTTTTCACACACAGCACTCATCAAATAAGACTTCACTTAGCTCACTTTGAACAAGCCAAAAGTCAAATGATTTATTAATCATGATAATTAAAGAATATTCCTGAGTCTGAGTATTCCTGAGATCACTAAAATTGTTTTGGCATTTAGATATGAATTCATCAAATATTTAATTAAAGTCAACTACAAATAAGTGCACATTTATTCCTCTTAGAGATTTACTCCCTTAACTTGATAACTGCAGCAGCAACACATTTACTCCTCCGAATAAGAACAATAATTCACAGTATATTTTTCACTGTTATTTTGTTAAAATGCTTCAAAGTGGAAGGCATGGCACAAACTTTCTCCAGACATAAATTCTATAAATATCCGGCTAATCTTTCTTTGTTTACTGTAAACATGGTTCAAAGTCTTGCAACATGTGCTTGATCATGAAGTCTTCCAAAACGCCAGAAACTAATTCTATTAATATCTACTTCATCATCTGTTCCTGTCTATTTTGAATCTTTTAATCTAAGGAAACCTTGACCATTTTAACTTGATGTGTTTTATCCATCTGCTTATAGCACTTTGTGATTTACCTCTTCTTGTGTTTTTTACTATGCATGAAATGTTGCATGCCTGGCTATGAAGTCATAGCAGGAACCAGATGGATTCCATTTATCTCTACTGGATTTCATAAAAATTAATTATTTTCTGTTATTTATAGAACACTTACTAAAAGCATTAAAGACATTTAGAATGAACAAAGAGCTGGGTGAAATTTATTTGATAATACAATTTTTCTCAGAATGATGATGTCATCTAACTTTTGTTTTGTGTATGTTTTACATGCGTTTTAGCTGAGTTACTAAAAATTAAACATTTTACAAAACATGTACCTAATTCGCTTGGCTAGTGTACATGTGCTGTATTATCAAAGAAAGGTCATGCATGATAATAAAAAAAATGAATTTCCTTTAAAGTAGGGTCTATTTTCTATAACATGGCAATATATCAAAGAATGCCCCATTAACTTTGCACTATTTTTGATTATTTATATATCAGTATTACCAAGAGATTTATTACCCCAAAGTCATGAAGATGCTTGCTTCATGATCATAAAATATATTTCTTAAGACCATGGCCACGACTGTTCAAGTGTATTGTCATGCATTCCCAACCTACACATTTTACAAGCATCACAGAATATCTCTTTAGTGGACCTTCCACAAACATTTCACAAGGAATTCATTTTTTTTCAAAAGCCATGAAAGCAGACCAAAATAAATTACAATTACAAAAATACTACCCATTTTGGTCCTTAATTAAGAGTATCTGCTACCTTTCATTTCAGCGCCTTTTGTTCCCTAGCAGCAATTAGGGGGAGGGGAGTGTCACAAAATTAATCCTCAATTTTGTAAATTCATTATTTGAAATAGGCCAATAAATAAAAAAGTTTCAATTTTTGCCCTTCTAGGCCCCTTATTTTGTAACGTAAAAAAAGGGGGAGGCTGCAATAATTAATCCTCCATTTTATATTGACTACTTGACTACTGCAAAAAAAAAAAAAAAAAAACAAATCAAAATTAAAGTTTGTTTTTGCCTACAAAAACGATGTCTCCCCCGTTTCCCCAAAAAGTTCGAAGTTCAAAAGGCCCTTACTTCCACAAAAATTTGATGATCAAATTTTCATAAATTTCCTGTAAATATGCACAACTACATATGATGTCCTTTCTATATACCAAGTTTCGTTGAATTTGGATCAGTAGTTTCAGAGGAGTTGCGCCGACAAGATGATAAATGAGGATTTCAGCAAATTCCTGAGTTCAAATGGCCATTACTCCCACAAAAATTTGAGGATCAAAATGTCCTGGTAACATGCACAACTACATATGGTGTCCTTCCTATATACCAAGTTTCGTTGAATTCGGTTCAGTAATTTCTGCGGAGTTGCGCTGACAAGATGATAAATAAGGATTTTCAGCGAATTTCTAAGTTCAATGGGCCATAACTCCCACAAAAATTTGAGGATCAAAATTTCCTGGTTACATGCACAACTACATATGATGTCCTTCCTTTATACCAAGTTTCGTTGAATTCGGTTCAGTAGTTTCAGAGGAGTTGCGCTGACAAACGTTGTGACGGACAGACAGACAGACAGAGGGACAGATGGATGGACGGACGGACGGACACGACAAAAACAATATGTCTCCCCACAAAAGTGGGGGGGAGACATAATCAGACCAGAAATATAAAAGTTGCATTTTTTGCCCCTTTTCACATGTCCTTAATTTCTAAACAAATAATGGAGGAACCCAAAAAATCAATCCCATTCATCCTTTTATGGAATAAAACATTATTGTAAAAATATATGCAATTTGGCCCTTAATTTCTTAACGAAAAAAGGGGGGCCCCAAAATCAGTCCTGTCCATCCTTTAATGGTAAGCAATATCATTGTCAAATTTCAAGTAATTTGGATAACTAGAACTAATGTTATCAGGTTTACACTTAAGTACTACCACAAGTTACAACAACAGCATCATACCATTCTATGATTGAATTTTTTAAAGATGATCTAGTGTTCTCCCTAGGTCCATAAAATACTGTGGTACCACTGTGCTATATTTTTTACCACAGTGCTATCTTACTGTATAAAGATTCATAATAGAATGTGTTAGGACCACAGTGTTATAATTTTCAGAAATCTATGTTTTTACTGAATATCACAGTGCTTTTAAAAGTTTCTGGGGAAAACACTGGGATCGTATAAAAATCCAAAATGGATCCCAGGTCCTGTGTAACAAAAACTTGCTGTAATCTAGTTGTAAGGAAACATTAAGGAAAACTGTTTTATGAATTCCCTTGAATTTTGTAAAGTTGTATTTTTGATAAGTTTAGAAATGCATGATAATCATCTGGATCCATCTCATAACTACTCATTTTTGTATTTAGTGAAGTATACATTCTAAATATGCTCTTGCTGTATCATTATGTTCAGCACAGATTATGTAATGGCCTTCCTAACTCAGGTGAGTTGTTCAGTTCTCTTCAGCAAAGTATTTTGTTTTGTGATAATAAAGATCATGTAATTTAAAATTTAACTCACACACATGGATTTGTAAACAGAAAATAAAGAAATGGAGCAGTCGCACAAGACAGCTAATCCCCTCACCCGTCAATGATTTTAGGTATTTTTTGTGTAAATTTAGTTGTTATCTGCAAGTGATGTCAAGGTGACCTAATTTTGGTACAGATGCTGGTTACCATCCATGATGTACCCACTGACCCAATACCATCTCTCTATCACTTACAGTTGCTGAGATATGGACCATAACCAAAACTTTAACCCAAGCCATACATGCAAAAAATGTTGGTCAATGTGACCTAATTTTGGTACAGATGCTAGTTACCATCGAGGATGTACCCACTGACCCAATACCATTTCTCTATCACTTGCAGATGCTAACATATGGACCTTAACTAAAACTTTAACCCGAGTCATTCATGCAGAAAATGTAGGTCAAGGTGACCATTTTTTGGTACAGATGCTGGTTACCATCCATGATGTACCCATCTCTTTATCACTTGCAGTTGCTGGATATGGTCTTTAACCAAAACTTAAGTGTCTCACAACTATGTTGTGTTCTATGGTCATTACCGGATCCTAAGATCGCAATGGAAGAGGGAGGTTTGGCGCCATAAAACCTGGTTTAACCCACCATTTCGTTTGAAATGCCTGTACCAAGTCAGGACCATTGCGATCCACCAGTTCTCCGGTATGACTGATTCGTTTTTGTCATTTTCTCTGGACTATGAGATTGATCATTCAAGTTCGGTAGTTTTGTTATTACCTTTATTTGCAGATGCTGAGATATGAACCTTAACCAATACTTTAACTTGAGTCATTCATGCAGAAAATATAGGTCAAGGTCACTTAATTTTGGTACTGATGCTGACTATCATCAAAGATATACACACTTACCAAATATCAACCTACTATGATGTTTAGTTCCCAAGTTATTGAAAAAACAAAAACCATTACGTACGTATGTACGAACAAACCAACAAACAAAACGCTATATCCCCTCCCCAACTCTGTTTGCCTCTGGGATAAAAAGTTGTTTTATCATGAAATCAAATTTTAAGGAATGTTCTGGGATTTTAACATGTTGTTCATTTGGAACAAATATGGGGACAAACTTGACTAAAAAACTGTCATTACTGAGCAATTTTGGCCAATTGGTTCCTTAATTCAAAATGTTCATGACACCACTTCGACCTAGATGTCCACCAAATAAAAAGTGTTAATTTTAATAAATGAACGCCCATTTTTACCAAATAAAATGTATACAATGAAATATCATATCTCAATGATTGCCTTGCATCCATAATTTTTAAACAAATATGATTTCTAAAAATTTTATTTGTGGTAAAAAGTTTGCAATCTTATGATACATCTAGCAAATTTTACTTACACTTTCAATATCTTAGTTGTTCTATGAGCTGAATTTTCCTTCAATGTCCTGTTTAATAGGCTTCTTTTCACGAACTTTCTGTGTCATTTTGAGACCATAAAATAATAATTCCTAGATTTATATCCAAATTTATTAGAAATATTAGGCGGGAGGGTAAATTTTATTTTTTATATTTATCCATTTTGATTAAATATTCTGCCATTCATTTCTCACAAATCAAAATTAAATATTTTGAGGGGGCTGAAAAAATCGTGCAGGAGGGATGAGAATCTAGGATATTTTTAATGATGGCCTTAACCTTTTTTCTTTGAAAAATTCCAACATCATTAAGAGCACATGTACAAGTGACCCACAAATAAAGTTAAATTGCTTTCATTTTGGAATATAAAATATTTCAATTCAGCGTATTTTGAACATTTTAAAATTCATTTTTAATTAGCTTGAGGAATATATTGATACATTTACATGTATGTATACTCCGTTCTCATTATTGTACGTTCATTTCAACCTAATATTCAACTGTGACATCACCGTTTCTAAAATGTACGTAGCTATGTTCCACAATATTAAAAGATACCAGTAAACAATGTGTGTTGCAAATTTGGGAGCATCACAGGTTAAAGCTGCCTCATATTAATAGCGAGCACAGTTCGTAGGGGAGAGCTCTACAGCAAAGTCCCACGAAAAATTTGCCTAATGCTGATATTGATTTTTTTTGTCCGGATATGCTTCTCACAATTCACGTGCACAATTTATACAGGTTCGATGTGAATTTGAAAATAATTACCAATTTTGCTACTCGCCTTCCAAAAATATTCTATGTAAATATAGAACAAGGAGAAAAATATTCTGATGACGATGAGTTACTTCATTTTTTAAGTAAAACAAATTTTATTCGTTGTTTTACATTTTCTTTTTTTACGCTCATTCGGCCCAAAAACCTCGTCCCAATCTGAACATTCTAGAAAATGAGCTGATTACGATCAAACAGTTAACATTTGCATCAAAAGTGTCCACGTCTTTTCGGGTAGATCTTATATTCTGAATTCTAAACGATTTTATTCCTCAACTGAGGCGTGGAACTCCGTCATATGAGGGCCAAAAAGAGGATCCATCTTTGATGTTTCATGGTATAGGGGGGAGCCTTCTTCAACTCAAAAGGTATGTAAAATACAATTAAGCTGTTCATTGACATCTTATATTTTTGCTGTGTTCACATTTAGGCAATGCCTACCTCATATTACGCCCTTAAAGTTAATGGTAGAGATGTCAATATTTTAGTTGCATTATGAGCTGAATTTTCCTTCAACGTCCGGTTTTACACGCTGGTTTTCCTGAACTTTCTGTGTCTTTTTAACGGTTTTTTCTTTGAAAATGTTAGACGATATTAAACGCAGACGTGACCCACAACAAAAGCTAGATAGTTTTTATTTTCGAACAAAAAATGAATAAAAATAATTTTAACTTCAGGAGCGTCAAAGGTTTTAACCTGCCTCATATTAAAGTGAAACATTTACGTAACCAGTTTACCCCCTACCCAACATTAAATTGATCTTGATGTTTTTGGTGACTTAGGTAATAAAGCTATTTGCTGTTATATAAATTACATAAATGCAAACTTTCGAACAATTACTGTAATTTGTAAATTGTAATTTATTCATGTAAACAAAGTAAAAAAATACTAAAATGTCAGAGAATGCATTGTTTTTGCGAAGTTGAATACTCACCCGACAAATCGAATTGGTTACTTGTGCTGGAGGTCATCTTTAGTTGAATCACCATTTATGTCAACAAGATGATGGACAAAAACAAAAACAGAAGCTGATGACTTCCTTTTCTTTCCGCCTACACTGTGGCCATTTTCTTGAGGTAAAACCTAAAGGTGTTCCAAAAGAAAGAAATTCTTGAGATAATACTCGTCCCCAAATTATTCGCCCCTTCACAGGATTTCCCAACTGAAACAGACTGAACTAATTAGTCCATTTGTAATCTGTAATGATATTAACAAGGAAATAAAATAGAATCAATCAATCAGTCAATTAATCAATCAATCAAAATTGATAGTTAAAACAAACTATAAAAGGGCACTGAAAGTTTTTTTTCTTTTTTTTCAATTCAATATTGGATGTATCCGCCAAATATGAGGGTGTGGAAGGGGTTGGGGTTTACAGAATAGAGAATAATGGCCAAAAAAAGTTTACAGATACAGAATAATGACCAAACAATTAAAGAATAGAGAGTAATGATCCTTACAGAATAAAGAATAATGTGAAACATGACAAACATCTTTTAAGAATAGAGAATCATATAGGGCAATAAATTTCAAGTACATTAATTATACAGAATTGAGGACACCCCCATCCACACCCTCCAATTAAGCCACTAGATAACAAGATATTATTCATTAGCTTTATCGTTTTCTGGTTTTCTATGCAAGGGGCTCAAGGAAATTTTTTTCCGTCACACTGGTACAACGATCAATTAATCTGTTTTCTTTTGATACGACTTTGCATATATGGTTACTAGTTCTTTTCTTTATTACTGGCCCTACTTTTTTGTAACTTGATTATATTTAGCCAGTACGTTTTGATATTATGACTGAATTGCATTTATTAAGATGATTAGAAAATCCGGTATAGTCGTTCTCTAACTATTTCTGTATAAATTGTCATGGTCTTCTTGCAATTGTCGTCTTACATAGTTATTTACTATAGTTTCTCATTTTCGCCTCAAACTGCCCTAATCTTTTGACTAATTTCTGTGACAAACCTCTGTGCGTATTTCAACTCTGCCACCTGGTGAAGTTAACTGGCCTAATTTAATTATTCGCCATGTTGTTTTGATCTTTCATGCTTCAGTTTCTTTTTGGGGTCTGTCTTATTCTATTATTAAAGCAACATTTGGAAATCGTTTTGATTGCAAGCAGTTTCCTTACATATATAAATAGTTTTCGGTTTAACAGTTTGTTAGACCAAATTTTCCTGGTGCACCCACTGTAAAAACTTTCAAGCCCACTCTAAATGATCCTCCAACACTCGGCCCATGATAAAGAAGCATTGACTTAGGCATTTAGCACTGCTGTATATATATTTAAAAAAAAAACACAAATTAACTCAGAACTAGTAGACCTTGGACTATCCTGGGGATAGGCACAAAAAACAACACAGGACTGGATGAAGAGAATGCAACTGGTTTTGGCATTATGCCCCACCAGGGACGAAGAGTATAGATATTGCTATAAAAATCTGTATACTTTGCGAGTACCGCATCATAAGCTTGGCTTCCCAAAACGACACAAGATGGAAAAACAGTCTGTGCTTCCCTGGTCTATAGCTTTCAGGTAACCTTTTGAGCAGTGTTGTCTGTGATGATTAAGACTTTGAAATAATATCGTACATGGTGGTGTCTCCTAGGCTTTTATAATTAGCTATTCACCCGGCTTGAAATGTTCTTTTTGCCGTATTTTGGTAAAGAAGATCATTGTTTTTGTACACATAATCTTCAAAAGTTTTACAAATAAAATCTATAGATTTTAAATGCTGATCGTGGAACTTGCTGTCATGATATGGCCAAGTTAATTTTAAATTCTTAAAAAACTTGCTCCCCTCTAGAGTTAATATGCGGTGTTTTTTTTTCGTACCGCACATTGACTCTTAACAAAATATTGATAAAGGGGAGCAAGTCCCTATGTAGTATTGTCCAAACGTGCTAAGGGTCGGGATCTGGAACAGCTATTGTTAGCTTTGTTATTTTGAATATGTTAATAGAAATTCCGGATCTCGTCTTTAAAACATTTAGTTTAGTGCACGATAGTTTTGAGTGCCGTGTGACCGGTTGTGCAATTACCGGACCCAAACATTGCAATGGGAGGGGGGTTATCACGCCATAAAACCTGGTTTAAACTTCTTTTTCCTTTGAAATGTCTGTACCAAGTCAGGACCATTGTGATTTTCAATTTTTCCTGTATGCTTTCCTTGTTTTGTCTTTCCTCATGGACATTTGAAATAAATCTTACAAGTTCGGTGATTTTGTTATCATCTTTATTTACACATTCAAAATAATTAAGATTATCATCCTGACTCTAACAGACTCAGTCTAATCTCCACTGTGTTCAAAATGTTCGAATCAATATTTTTATATATAATGTGCCTAAACTAGGGGTCGAAAACAATTTGGGGCGAAAGATCACCCAGAGATGTTCCGAATGAATTGTAACTGGTTTTCGGATAATAACGATTTCATTCAACAACAAAGGACCAGTTTACAAGATGTCAAAATATTTGATGCACTCCTACTTTTCTGCCTTTTAATTAGTCAAATGGAGCAGACTTCACTAAAGTCTTTTGTGATTTTATGAGCAAGTAATGATTTTGATGTATGAAGTTTAAAGTCCAAATAATATTGATCCTCTTTCAACGTGATTGTTTATTTTCAGTTTTTATACGACCGCAAAAAATTTGCGGACGTATTATGGTATGATGCTGTCGTCGTCGTTGTCGTCGTTGTCGTCGTCGTTGTCTGTTAACTTTTTAGTGTTTCCACAATAACTTTAGTTCCAGTTATCCGATTGCTATGAAACTTTACAATGATGTTCCTTACCATAAAAGGATGCATGGGATTGATTTTGGGGGTCCCCCCATTTTTCGTTTAGAAATTAAGGGCCAAAAATACTACTTTTTTGTTTGTTTCCACAATAACTTTAGTTCTAGTTATCCAATTGCTATGAAATTTGACAGTGATGTTCCTTACCATACAAGGATGAATGGGATTGATTT
The DNA here is from genome assembly GCA_963971305.1 of Arcuatula senhousia. Taxonomy (NCBI): domain Eukaryota; kingdom Metazoa; phylum Mollusca; class Bivalvia; order Mytilida; family Mytilidae; genus Arcuatula; species Arcuatula senhousia. Next base: position 35,575,447 of record OZ020307.1, on the reverse strand, counting down.
TGGGGGTCCCCCTTTTTTTTGTTTCGAAATTAGGGGCCAAAAAGGGGAAAAAAATTCAAATATTTTACTTGTTTCCACCATAACTTTGGTCCTAGTTGGCCTATTGCTGTGAAATTTGTCAAGAATGTTTCTTACAATAAAAGAATGAACCTTATGAATTTTTGCGCCCCCCTTTTTCTCCGTTGTGTAATTAGGGGCCAAAAGGGGCCAAAATAAAAACTTTTTTATTTGTTGTCCGATTTTGAAATTTTTTTTTACATGTTTGTTCTTGTCAAATAGCGGATACAAAATTAAGAATTAATTTTTGGGACCCCCCCTTTTTCCCCCTTTTACGTAATTAGGGGCCAAACGGGGCCAAAATCGAAACTTTTTTATTTGTGGTTCGATTTTGAAATTTTTTTTTGCAAGTTTATTTTTGTCAAGTAGCGAATCCAAATTTGAGAATTTATTTTTGCGACCCCCACCCCTTTTTCACCTGTTACGTAATAAGGGGCCAAAAGGGGCCGCAATTGAAACTTTTTTATTTCTGGTCCGATTTTGAAAAATTTTTTTGCATGTTTGTTCTTGTCAAATAGCGGATACAAAATTAAGAATTAATTTTTGCGACCCCCCCTTTTTCCCCTTATTATGTAATTAGGGGCCAAATGGGGCCAAAATTGAAACTTTTTTATTTCTGGTCCGATATTGAAATTTTTTTTTTGCATGTTTGTTCTTGTCAAATAGCAAATACAAAATTAGGAATTAATTTTTGCGACCCCCCCCTTTTTCCCCCTATTACGTAATTAGGGGCCAAATGGGGCTTTTTATTTGTGGTCCGATTTTGAAAATTTTTTTTGCAAATTTATTCTTGTCAGGTAGCGATTCTAAATTTAAGAATACATTTTTTGGGCGGTAATCATAATTTAAAAAAAATTCTGGTTCGATTTTTAATTTTTTCCCCAAACATTATTCTTTTAAAGAGTAGAATACAACATTCAAAATTTATTATATTTTTAGCCCCTGGGTTGAAAGTCCATCAGAGAAGCATGTGTCAAAAACCTTTGTCAGTCCACCATGGGCTGCATGTGTCCAGAACAATAGACTATCCATATTAGGCCTAAAACATACAGGGTTCAACATGTTGCGGTCGTATCATGCTGCGCTCGGCGAAGCTTTTTATTCACTGATGATCTAAAAATGTGATTCATCATTCATTCATCACAAACCATTACTGTGCATGCATTATTTGTGCGTTTAAAACTAGGCTGTATAAATAGGCTGTTTAAAATGCATTCCATTGCATATGTCTTGTTAAAACAAACATGTATATCTTGGTATAATTTTTTAGGCCAAGAATGTAAAAAACAAAATAAACACACCTTTTAATTTTTTTTCAGACATGTAATAGGAAACACATATTTTTTGTTTGGCCTTATACAGAGAACCTTTTTAATTAAATCCACCAGATTCACTTTCAGTTTGTTCGATACATTGTACATACAGTACCTTGCAAAAAGTTTTGGCGCACATTTGTGACATCATTCAAAGTGTAATGTATTTCTGATGTGGCAAATAGTGTTTTTCTACTTGATTAAGTAAAATCTTACTTTGAAAAGCTAGAACATGTGTATTTTATTATTTGACCTCTTGCTCTAATCACAGTTCTAATTATTATTCGTTTAGGTCAACTTTTGTATAAACTCTGAATATAATGTACATGAAGTCCAATCCAGATTTTATACACAACATGGATGAAATCTTGTCTATTTTGTTGCTTTGTCAAATTTCCCTAAATTTGAACTGGATTTTTATATAAAGTCCAAAAGAGAAAGACATAATTATGCTGGATCTCACAATATTTGGGATGAACAGACACAAACACTATATGGCCCATTCTTTTGTAGATGGGGCATAAAATCTCACTTAATTTCAATATAGATTTTAAAAAAATTATGTCAAATGAGTCCCTAAATGTTAACACCAATCTGGAAATAAGAAAACTAAAAAGGTAGTTTTAATTAATCCCTGCACCAATGATAAAGTTGGGTTAAGTGTACATGTATAAAAAGAAATCTTTTACCATAAAACTTCAATTTTCATGTCTTATTTTAATGGAAATCTTTGTTTATTTTTTATTTCAGGCTGCTGTTGAGGATAGAAGTGCCATCATGATTGATGTAGCAATATTAGCTGGTGTTGCTGTGGTGGTCTCTTCTGTCCTCCTGGTTTTTGGATGTGTATGTCACTTGTTTAAAAGAGGACCTGGCTTCAAGGTGGGTATTAAATGACTGCTGAAAATTTATATTTAAAGTTTATCTACTTAGCCTGCCTACTGAGAAATATTTTTTGTCATTGATAAAGGCAAAGTTTCCATCTTTACCAGTAAGTGAACATTGCTTGTCAATATAAATTCATGATATTAAGCGTTTTGAAATCTGTGAATTCTTAAGCAAAACAGCCATCAAACAACAAGTGGAACAAATTTTTACTGAAACTCATCAATTGATCAGAAACAATTGTTAACATTCATCTCAGAGAATTTTGTTAAAAAAAAAAGACATCAATATTGTGGTTTTATATTATAGATTGGGTGTCAATTTTCATGGGTTGACTTTACCCTCAAAATTTGATACCCAATGAAAAGGAATTTTAGCATTGATCTGTATGGTGGAGACCACAAATTTAAGAATCCACGTACTGATCCTTTATCACCTAACTTCGAAAATTGGTATCCACGAAAATAAATGAATCCAACAGTACAATGTATCTGTGCATATAGAAATTAAAGACTCATTTTATTTATCTGTGCTTGCATCATTATTATTCATACTTTTTACTTCAGACTTTCGAGAATGATTTGGAGGAAGGCTTTGGGAACACCATCTTTTCGTCTGGTGACACTTCAGATGTATCTCAGGTTGTCTTTGAAACCATTCCAGATATCATAGCTAAGTCTGTGACTGCTACAGCACTGAGGCCAAGAATTTCTTGTACAAATCCTGAAATTCAAAAACAATGTGCTAGAAGAGTTGGTAGGTTTTGTGTAATGCCAGTACAAACACATTTGTAAAAACATCATTAGCTTCTTAGGCACAATTTTATAGAATTTGACATGGCAAAGTGGAGGCTTCTATTTTTATAAACTTTTACTCAAATGAAAAAAGCATACAGAACATGCCTGAATCCATCAGATACTTGTTTTTCATCATTATCAGTATCTTTTCCCTTTCAATGCTTGTTTATATTGCATTACTCACTAGATGCAAGTATGACTAGTTCATCTCCAAAAACTGGATAATGAAAATTGACCATAAAAAAATTGGATTTCAAAGATAAAAAAATGCTACCTATCACAGCATGTGATTCCATATTGTTGGATATGGGGCGCTTTCTACATTTTCTTCCTGGGCAGCCTAGGTATTTTTCCCGGGTTGAAAAACAAAACAGAACATGGGTGACCTCTGTTTTGTATGGGTCTATGATCTTTTTAACAAATAAAAGTGTACATTCGGAACAATTCATTACCCAGGTTGTTCACGTTCTGCCCCAAGTGAGCGACAATTTCCCTACCTGAGACTCCCTGGATTTGACCGTCGAACGCAAGCATGGATTTAAATATGTTACTCTGTCTACTTTCCTGTTTATTAAATCCAACTCTTTTTGACTATAACAAATATTTCATCTTTTATAAGTTTTGAAAAATGTATAAAATGGATATCATGTCACATAACAGGTTGAAGATTATAATTTAACAAAACATATTTAACATGTTTACAGTTAATATTTTAAATGATCTAAAACCACAATAAACAAACCAACAAAGAAGCATTCAATAGAAATATAAACCAATTAAACTTGAATTATACACATATATTGCATGTTCTGACGTCAGGCTTGGGGTCAATTACATGGGAATGTAATGAATTACATTACCATTACTTGGATAATTTGACCATTACATTACCATTACTTGCATAATTTGACCATTACATTACCATTAACATTACTCTTATTTTAAAATGTAATGTATTACTGACGAAACTTGATTAAATGGAAGTGTATTTAATTTCAGCCACATACAAAGCCTTCCCTAGAAGTCATATCACATACATCAAGGAAATGGGTGTTGGTTGGTTTGGTCAGGTTAGTAAAAAAGATTTGAATAAGCTGAAATGATGTACATGTATATACATTCAACAGAGGTAAGGCAATGAAAGATATAGCAATTTATGAACAGAAAATTTAACAGGTTGATTAAATGAATATGAAACATTTTTGATTTAATAAGGTTTTAGAAAGTTTAGCAGATACAGACAATAATATTTTGAAATGACGATGATTTTGAATATGAAAATAAAATGCTTGAGAATTTTTGCAATATTTTCTGAATTTTTAGGTTCTAGTCAGTGAGGCATATGACATGGATACCACCTGAAGAAGTACAAGAATAATTGTTAAGACGATAAAAGATGATGCTGATTCTTCTGAGTAAAGATTTTCATCATTTTCTTTAGTACATCATTAATTTTTAGGTTCTAGTCAGTGAGCCCTACAATATCCTGGATACTACTAGTAGAAGTACGAGTGTCATAGTCAAGATGATGAAAGATGATACTGATTCTTCATCTAATCTAATATTTCTGGTATTTTTTGGTTATAGTCAGTGAGGCCTACAATATGGCTACCACCAATAGAAGTACTAGAGTCATTGTCAAGATTATGAAAAATAACTGATTCAACATTTAACCTTATATATCATCTATTATTTTAGGTTCTTGTCAGTGAGGCCTACAATATGGACACCACCAGTAGAAGCACTAGAGTGATTGTCAAGATGATGAAAGATGATGCTGATTCGACTGAACAACAGTTGTTTTTACAAGATCTTTCTGTCTATAGGTATAATGGAAAATGAAAGTAGCAACAACTCCTCTTTAAGGTGTCTCGGGGTTATTAAAATTCTACTATAGATTTTTTTCATTTTTAACACATTGATAGACCTTAATGCATAGATAAAAAATATCAAATAAAAAGAGGGGGTCATCGTTCATTTTAAAGCTCTAGCAGCTTTCTAAAAATTGCAAAATTTCAATATTTTTATATAGAATATATAGGGAGAAAAGCTATAGAGGCACCTAAAGAAGAATTTCTACTATAGAATCAGCTCAAAATCTGAAGGAAAGTCCCTTTTCTTAAGCTCTTCAAAATTGTATGGAAAAAAACTAGGGTCACCGTTCATTTTTGTCTCGCCTGCGAAGCAGAGCGGGACATAGGTGTTACTTTACCGGCGGCGGCGGCGACGGCGGCGGCGACGGCGGCGTTAACTTTTTGGAAAAGTTTTATGAGCACCTCCATATCTCAAGAACTATAGGTCCTGGGTTGATGAAACTTGGTATGCATATGCCCCAGTAGTAGCTTAGCACAGTTGCATCCTCATCTTTTGACCTTGACCTTGATTTTCCGGTTGAGTGACTTTGACAATTTTCAATACATATAATAGCAATGGAAAAGTTTTGCGAGCACCTCCATATCTCAAGAACTATAGGTCCTAGGTTGATGAAACTTGGTATGCATATGCCCCAGTAGTAGCTTAGCACCCTTGCATCCCCATCTTTTGACCTTGACCTTGATTTTTCGGTTGAGTGACTTTGACAATTTTCAATACATATAATAGCAATGGAAAAGTTTTGCGAGCACCTCCATATCTCAAGAACTATAGGTCCTAGGTTGATGAAACTTGGTATGCATATGCCCCAGTAGTAGCTTAGCACCGTTGCATCCCCATCTTTTGACCTTGACCTTGATTTTTCGGTTGAGTGACTTTGACAATTTTCAATACATATAATAGCAATGGAAAAGTTTTGCGAGCACCTCCATATCTCAAGAACTATAGGTCCTAGGTTGATGAAACTTGGTATGCATATGCCCCAGTAGTAGCTTAGCACAGTTACATCATCATCTTTTGACCTTGACCTTGATTTTCCGGTTGAGTGACTTTGATTATTTTTATTGCATATATTTGCTATGTTAAAGTTCTATAAACATCTTTTGATCTCAGAAACTGGAAATCCATGTTAATTCAAAATATAGTGAAATTAAGAAAGAATAATTGTTTCTGATGGTGCCGGCAGGCGAGACATACTTTAGTGTTAACTCTTGTTCAAGATATTCATGAAAATTGAAATTTTTCCTATTTATTCTATATAAATTATCTTCCTTTGATTTAGTACGGGAAATTCTAAAAATGATTAAAAAGACCTTTTTTGTATTATAATTGCTCGTAATTTGTTAAAATATATCATAATATATTGTTTTTGTCTGCAAAATTCAATTAATTTATCAATTTTAAACAAAATACCAATATGTGCTAAAAGATGCTCAGTAGAACTTAAAAGCCATTCTTATAACCTTTATATGCATAACACACTATTAAAAATTGTTTCCACAAAAAAACAAAAATAAAAATAGTTTCTTTCTCTCTATTCACTTATATTGCTAAATAGGTAATATGAAAAAATCAAAATAGCAATAACTCTTCTTTTAAAGCCTTTCTCCTTTCCCTTGTTTTGATTATTCTTTCTATGAACTTATTTTGCAAAGTAAGTATAATGAAAAAAAAAAGAAGAAGAATTGCAAAAACTTTTCTTTAAAATCTTTTCTTATGATATTTATTTGTATAACACAAGTATGCAGATCTATTCCACAAGAACAAAAATATAATAAATTTGTATTTTCTTATTTTGCCAAATTCTGATATTGTGGTTTCATTATTTTTCGTGGGATAACGTAACAATTTTGTTGTTTCGTGAGTGATGTTGATCTACAAAATTTGGTTCCCCACAAAAAGGAAATTTTACTTTGCTTTGCATGCTGCAAACTTCAGAACCACAAATTTAAGAACCCAGGAACTGGAATTTTTTCAGCAATCTACTAAAATTGATACCCACGAAAATAAATGAATCCACAGGACATGTTCTAAAGTTTTCATTTTACCATGCCAGCTGATTGTTGTTCGTTACCCTCTTTACCTAAGCTTGACTTGTTTAAGTTATGTATGGGTATAGAATAGCCATTGCAACACAAATGAAAACAAGAACTAAATTTTGTGAAGAATGAAAATGAATAACACGAACTGGTCAAAGCAAGGATGGGACTCAATTTGATTGGAAGTAAAGCATATCTTACATTTTATCATACGGCACGAAAATTTCCCGGTTTACAGTATCATCATTATTACTCATTGTTTTTGCAATTTTAACAAGATATTTTGTAAATTTTGAATTTTTTTTGCTTTTAAAACTTTTCCTTGTCATTTCAGAGAACTGGATCATCCAAACATCCTGAAGTTATTAGGACAATGTACAGAAGCTTTACCGTTTCTGGCCATACTGGAGCATGCTAGTCTGGTAAAATAATAAATTGCTGTTCAGTTAAATAGCCTAAATAAGATGCGGAATAAGTGTTTTTGAGACAAATGTTTTTAAAAGATTGCAGTATGAATACAATAATAGGACATTGACTTAATAATTTTTGTCCGTATTTCATGGATTGAATGTCTGGGTTATAAAATGTTGAATGATTGGGCGGTGGGCAGGCTGGAAGGGAAATAATATTCATAACAGTTTCTCACCAACTATTGATCACAGCTTCTTAATATTTGGTTTGTTGCATCAGCACAGGGTCCCATACTGTGGGATTCGATTTTAAGTCTTTCACCATAGAGCAAGAAAATGCAGTATTTGCATCACAAAAGATTGAAAGATTCAAATATTGCAAGTTGGAATAGGCCAAGACAAAATCATGAGACATAAAGGACAAGACGGATAAAAGTAGGGATACATACAAGAAAACAAATAATATGCACAGAACAACTAAACTTCAATCAGCATTGAGCACTTCCAAAGCAAGCAAGCACTCAGGTCCTTCAGAAGGGTAAAAATTCACACCTTTCACTTTGCCAACAATCAATTTAGTGTATTTGTGTTATTTATTTGTTTTTTTGCAATTTATTTCTTGTGAATAGGGAAGTCTGAAGAGTTACCTCAGAAAAGAACAGCACATTGTAAAAACCATGAAGAAAGGAACTGTGAGAATGCAGTTCCTGACAGACATGGCAGCTGGATTAGAGTGTCTCCATGACAATGGATATCTTCATCAGTATGTACAAGATGCTCAAATTTGGTGAAAAAAAGTTTTGGTGCCATTAGTTTAACAATGAATGACAATGAAAACTCAAATACATTTTTCTGTAGATGTATCTTGAGCTGAAAAAACATGCAGTTTTCAGCAGCTTAAATTTCAAATCACTAGGAGAAACTATATTTGTAATACTGGAATAGATATTTTTATGCCCCATCTACAAAAGCAGGGGACATATAGTGTTTGGGTCTGTTCGTCCAAAATGATGCTAGATTAGGTATTATGTCTTTTTGACAAAGTCACCTATGCTTGTTTCAATATTATCTTTCATCAAAATAAACTAATGTCTTATATCACTGCATTTTCTCATAGTCCTCTTTCTTGACCTTAATTTTGTTTACATTCAAGTTGAATGCCTCTTCCAATTTGCTGTGTTACAGATTTTAAATGGTACAGGAACATGCTGCACTTTTTTAAGCTCCACTTAATAAAACAGTAGTTAAAATCATAAAAAAGAAAGCATGTTCAACCAATATCTCAGACATCACGCCTGGGAAACTCGCAAGTCGCAACCAAATATTGTTACCTAGATGTTTATTGATACTAAGTGAAAGAACACTTTTTGCAAGAATCAGAGAATGTCACTCCATGTGAAATTTGTCACAGATCTTAAGTATACCAAAAATATAGCCAAGCCTGTATTTTAAGCTAGAAATCGTTTTTGTCTCGCCTGCGAAGCAGAGCGGGACATAGGTGTTACTTTACTGGCGACGGCGTTAACTTTTTGGAAAAGTTTTGCGAGCACCTCCATATCTCAAGAACTATAGGTCTTAGGTTGATGAAAATTGGTATGCATATGCCCCAGAAGTAGCTTAGCACAGTTGCATCCTCACCTTTTGACCTTGACCTTGATTTTCCGGTTGAGTGACTTTGACAATTTTCAATACATATGATAGCAATGGAAAAGTTTAGTGAGCACTTCCATATCTCAAGAACTATAAGTCCTAGGTTGATGAATTTTGGTATGCATATGCCCTAGTAATAATTTAGCACATTTACATCCCCATCTTTTGACCTTGACCTTGATTTTCCGGGTGAGTGACTGTGCAAACACCTCCATATCTAAAGTATTATTGGTCCTGATTCATGAAACTTGGTATGCATATCCTAGTAATAGCTTAGCACAGTTGCATCCCCATCTTTTGACCTTGGCCTTGATTTTCTGGTTGAATGACTTTGATTATTTTTATTGCATATATTAGCAATGTTTAAGTTCTATAAACATTTTTTGATCTCAGAAACTGAAAATCCATGTAAATTCAAAATATAGTGGAAGTAAGAAAGAATAATTGTTTCTAATGATGCCAGCAGGCGAGACATACTTTAGTGTTAACTCTTGTTATATTTTTAAGGCGATTCTATTAACCAGGATAAGTCCAGATTTAAGGAAAAATGTAACTAAACGTTATTAATTGAACAAAATAAACTGTGTTTGCTTTATTTACAATTATTCAACAAATATACATGGAGTGACATTCTTTGATTTCTCAAATTTTTTACATTAAATGTAAATTATAAAATTCTGGGTCCCAGAAATGGTTGCAACTTTGAGTTTCCTACGCGTGAGACATAATACTTAGTTTATTGCTTGTTAGTTTAACAATGATAAATATTAAAGTGAAATATTTTCAAGTCCAACTTTCATACTGTCATGTCATCTTATGAATGTTTAGATTTTAGGTTCTCTTTGTTTCAAGATATCAGTTGAGAAGAAAAGCAGTATAGTGTTTGAATAGTAAAGGCAATATTATGTTATTTCTGTTGGAAATATACAATTTTGAAAAATGATAAGCAACATTCTTTTTCCATTTCCAGTGACTTTGCCTGCCGTAACTGTGTAGTGATGTCAAACATGACTGTAAAAATTGGAGATTATTATGGAGTATCAGAGGATCATTTCAGGGTAATATATATGTCTGTATAAAGTAGTTGCCTGTCATCAACATTTCATCAAGTTACACAGTGTGTGTTTTATCCTGTGTCATAAATTGTGGATGCAAGCGGATCTGATAATTGTACAATTAAGGTCTTTCACACACACAGATAATAAAAACTATTAAAGTTGCAGCTTTTAAACTGTACAGTTATTGAAAATCTTCATCTTATACATGTATTGAACTAGGGCATAGTCAGCCAAAAATGTAAAAATGACAAAACATATTTTGTGACTACTTATATTCTAAAATCTTGTTTCACCATCTGTATTAGAAATTGTATTTATTTGAAAACAATTTTTTTTCAGAGTATAGTAGTACACAAAAATTACCTTTTACACAAAATTGATACCCAAGAAGCAGCTAAATACTGGTCTTGTTAGGAGTTTGCTGGATGTTTTCCTCGTCATACTTTAGAATTGCCATTGTTCTATAGATATTCAGTCTTAATATTCCACATTTCATTATCTACACTCTCAGTTTTATTTACTTTTTTGAACATTAAACTGTTTAATGAACACCATTTGTGAGGATGGAATGATGCTAGTCCATTGAGAGGGACGTAAAAAAGTTGTCCCATGTATGTGGAGAGCAATACCCCATGCATGTTAAAGATACCTTAGTATAATTATACCCCACGCAACGAAGTTGCGAAGGGTATAATGTTTTTGACTGGTCCGTCCGTCCGTCCGTCAGTCTGTGATCAAAGTTTGTAATCGCAACTCCTCTTAAACTACTGAACAGAATTTAATGAAACTTGGTATGCAAGAAGAACACCATATGTAGTTGTGCATATCACCGGGAATTTTTGATTCGCAAATTTTTGTGGGAGTTATGGCCCTTTGGACTTAGAAATTTGCAGAAATCATGATTACAGTTTGTAATCGCAACTCCTCTTAAACTACTGAACGGAATTTAATGAAACTTGGTATGCAAGAAGAACACCATATGTAGTTGTGCATGTTACCGGGAATTTTTGATTCGCAAATTTTTGTGGGAGTTATGGCCCTTTGGACTTAGAAATTTGCAGAAAATCATGATTACAGTTTGTAATCGCAACTCCTCTTAAACTACTGAACAGAATTTAACGAAACTTGGTATGCAAGAAGTACACCATATGTAGTTGTGCATATCACCAGGAATTTTTGATCCGCAAATTTTTGTGGGAGTTATGGCCCTTTGGACTTAGAATTTTGCAAAAAATCATGATTACAGTTTGTAATCGCAACTCCTCTAAAACTACTGAACAGAATATAACGAAACTAGGTATGCAAGAAGAACACCATATGTAGTTGTGCATGTTACCAGGAATTTTTTATTCCCAAATTTTTGTGGAAGTTATGGCCCTTTGGACTTAGAAATTTGCAGAAAATCATGATTACAGTTTGTGATCGCAACTCCTCTAAAACTACTGAAGAGAATTTAACGAAACTTGGTATGCAAGAAGTGCACCATATGTAGTTGTGCATTTTACCTGGAATTTTTGATTCGCAAATTTTTGTGGGAGTTATGGACTTTTGGACTTAAAAATTTTCAGAAAATCATGATTACAGTTTGTGATCGCAACTCCTCTGAAACTACTTAACAGAATTTAACGAAACTTGGTTTGCAAGAAGAACACCATATGTAGTTGTGCATATTACCGGGAATTTTTGATTCACAATTTTTTGTGGGAGTTATGGCCCTTTGGACTTAGAAATTTGCAGAAAATCATGATTACAGTTTGTGAACCCAACTCCTCTTAAACCAACCATCCGAATTTAATGAAACTTAGTATGCAAGAAGTACACCATATGTAGTTGTGCATATTACAAGGAATTTTTTATCCCCAAATTTTTGTCGGAGTTATGGCCCTTTGGACTAAGAAATTTGACATAACTTTGTTATGATATTCAAATACTTGCACATTCACTTTAACAATCATTCAATATTATTGATTCCTGTAGCTTGATACTTATTCCTCAAGAATAACATTGATAGTCCATAAGCGGCACGCATGGGGTATGTGAGCGTGCTCACTAAGGTTCTTTCATTTGATTATGCAAAGAGGGGGGCGCTACAAAGGCCACACTCGCAAACTGCTAGCTGGACAGGGATTAATATCAGCATAAGCTTTTTTCCTAATCCACTCAAGATAAATAAATATGTTAACACTAACTGTTTTATTTTAGGATGATTATTATGATAATGGCCAAGACCTGTTACCCATTAGATGGATGGCCCCAGGAAGTATCAAATTATCCAACTCCCTCTGGCAGGTCACACAGTTCACCAAACAGACAGACATATGGTCAGTCCCATATTGCTAGAACTGTTTATCATATATTCAGTTATATTGACTTCTACAAGGCAGCCTTTTTTTTATACAAAATAAACATGATACATAGCTATAGTCTTGTCCCATTTGATCTATGTCACACTCTCAGAAAATCCACGGTGTACCTATCAACAAACAAACCTTATAAAAGTCCTAATATCATACTTTTAGAAAAATAAAATGCTCAATTTAAAAAATGCTTATTTTGACCTTCAGTGGTTTTTTCTAAGTTGTATATTTAGGGACAATGGTGTTATTACTACATGTATAGGAATATGTTATCCTACTTCTTCATTTAAATCTTATCACAAATACTGAGGACATTAGGCTAACCAGTTAAAAGGAAAAGTGATAACATGACAAAAGTCAAATGAGTAAAGAAAATCTTTGCTGTTAACATGGTTAAGTTGAATACAAGTCTTTGCTAAATGTACAAAATTGAAAATGATGTGGACGAGATAAAACTAAAAGACATATGTCAATGATTTTGTTGACAAAAAACTATATACATGTGTCAATGCTTTTGTTGACAAAAAACTATACACATATGTCAATGATTTTGTTGATAAAAAAAAACTATACACATATGTCAATGAAAATCTATACACATATGTCAATGAAAGACTATACACATATGTCAATGATTTTTAAAAAAAATCTATACACATATGTCAATGATTTTGTTAATAAAAAAAGCAAATTAGCAATTAAACATAATTAATTATGAAAAGTTACAATTACTTAACAATTAACAATACACAAAAATCAAACATACCTGTTTACAATTTTAAGATAATTAGCAGTTAAGTCTTTCTGCACACACAATGACAAGTAATATTAACATTGCTTTATAAAAAAAGATAATAATGATATAAATGGAAAAAAAAATATATGTGACATGAACCATGCATATCACTAGACCACTAAGCTATGTTTTATTTAGATTTGTACTTTTTGTATTGAATTATTAAGAAAATCCTTTTTTGGTATTATACATTTGCATCAGATTATCAAGGAATTATCAAATTATGTAATTCTTAAGGGCAGTTTAAAAAGGTACAAAATAACCTTCAATTAATTCAAGTTATGGAAGTAAAGTAAACTGTACTCCAACTTATGTTTAATTTAACTTAGCAACATGAAACTAATATTCAAGATTATATTGTTCTTTATCATGCTTGTTTTCAAAATTCTTTGTAATATTTTCAGGAGTTTTGGTGTAGCCATGTTTGAAGTGACTGAGTATGGAGAACAACCATACAAAGAATTAACCGATGAAGAGGTCCTCCAGAACTTAATTAGTCCTAATCCTGCCCATGTGGCACTGCCACCTACTGAAGATCCTATCAAGGCTGATTTGTAAGTTTAAACCCAATGATAAGGTTTTATACCTTAAGAATTCTTTAGAAGCTTAATCAGTCCTATCCCAGCCCATGTAGCACTGCCACCTACTGAAGATCCCATCAAGGTTGAGTTGTAAGTTTAAACCACTTAATAAGGTTCTATTCTTTAAGGGAATACTTCAGAAGCTTGATTATTCCTAATTCAGCCCATGTGTCACTGTCACCTACTGAAGACCCCATCAAGGTTTAATTTAAGAAATAATCCATGACCGCCCGTGGTTTATTGGAGATTTTAACATGGGTTGCCATTGTTTTCGTTATTATTTTACCCTGAGTGGAGCGCAGCGGAGTAAGGGGTAAAATAAACGAAAGCAATGGATACCCATGTTGAAATCTCCAATAAACCATGTTTGCCATTTTTGTTGTTTTTGTGCACAAAATATATTATGACGTCATTGATTTAAGTTTTAATGTTTAAAGTAACTGTGACGTCGACCCGGTGTTTATTGGAAATTTACACATGGCTTGTCGTCATGGTTTCTTGGGCATGGTCCATATTAGAATGTTAGTTAACTGTTTCCTTGATTTTAAAGGTTTTATTTTTATGCACCCTTCAAACAAAGTTTGGAAAGGATAAAGGAATCTACCTGCCTGAAAGGCTGTCTTTCCAGCTATCTAGTCACAACTCCTTTCAACTTGATGATTTTTACATAACATTAACATAAAAAAATAACATAAAGGCAGTGCATACTTTTAGAATTTTTATTGCTGACAGATATCATTCAGGGGAGATAATTTGGACATGATACACAAAAATGTAAAAGTTGATTTCCTTTTATGAGCTTTCTCAAAGAATTCCATGATAAAAGTTTTGTTTTTTGGACAGTTCTCGAATATACCTTATCCTGCTTTTGTTGATTGGTATGAATTTATGTAAGCATGGATATCCAAAAACACAAATTTATAACATGTATATCAGTTTTACCAATTGAATCTGATTTAAAGACAAAATTAGGATGGTACAAATAGGTTGCTTTCGAAATTATTCTGATATTTTTGTGTTGCAGAAGGGACATATAGGGGTTACTTCGGCACCCTCCCTCGTTTTGCATAGTCGTGTGTCGTCGTCATTGTCGTCTTGTGGCATCACAAAAATTTCCGTTGCATTTTCCGGGCAACTGGCACAGCCTCTTGATATTTGGCATGTAGCTTCCTCCTATAGTACTATATGGTGTAAAGCAACCATTAAGCCATAACACATCTACTTCCTGTTTACCGAATATTTTAAGACGCACACGACATACGTCTTTCATGGAAGACTGCCATTCTAATTAAAATAAAAAATAAAACAAACCAAAACCTGTTTTTATATGTACATGATTAGAATGCTTCCACTTTTGACAACATTGACAATTTTTTCAGGTATGACTTGATGAAGCTATGTTGGAATCCACCCGTTACCAGACCAACCATTGGAGACCTGTACAGACAACTCCAGAAAATGAGGGTCCAAAAAGATGCAGCTGATGAACTAGAATTCGAAAGAAAATGGGCCAAGATGTCATCAAAGGAGGCCAGAGTGGTAAAAGTTGAGGTCCACGCTAGTGATTTTTCTGGCCTTAAGCACAACATTGTTGGAGACTATAAAAATGCTGATGTCAATTACAATTCCGTTGTGAAAGAACATAAGGGCGATACAAGTGATGGGTCTTTCGATTGTGAACCTGTTAGTGGAAAACTTGGCCGTCCCGATACGGCAGTGTATGACACTCCCATGAAACCTATAAAACATCAACTAACGAGCACACCAGTAATTTCTGACAAAGATGTACAGACAACGGCTTTTGCAAAGAAAATGAACCAACAGTCCCCAGTTGTTAGTGAAAGTTCTGTCACAAATAAACCAACAAGTAGTGAAGTGACTTTAGATGTTGGAACTCCCAAAAACCACAACAATAGTGATTTTTTGGAAAAACATTCGGGTGACAAAAATTCTATAGGATTTAAGTCTTTTGAGGAGAGTAAGTTGAAGGAGGATTTAAGCAGCCAAAATTTAGATTTAAAAAATAGAAATGAACAAAAAGGGGATTTGATTGGCAATTCTAGTGTTAGTGATGAGAATGTAGAAGAAAATTTTGATGTTTCAAAGGAGAAGAATAGTCCAATATTGAGTATGAAAAATATGGCTTCTAAGGACAAAGGGAAAGACAGGAGCAATAGCTATGAGGATTCAAAATCCAAATCTGCTAACAATGAAATTAACGGAACTTGCAATAGACCATTTGATAGCTTTGTTGACAGTATTATAGACTTTGAAAAAAATTATGGTGGAAATGAGAAGGCTGTTGCTGAAAGTGATAAAGTAAGTAAAGACATTGAGAACTTTAGTGATAAAATGATGAATAAGCCAGATATCTTGCCAAATTTTACAGAAATGAAAATAGCCAATGAAAAAGTAGAGTCCTTGGAGAACAATATTGAAACTTTAGATGGTTTAGAAAACAATAGATCTGAAATCTTTGAAGATGAAAATGTCTGTGAGGAAAATGAAGACCAAGATAATGATTTAGATATGATGGAGAAGTTAAAAGAATTGAAAATGACTCTCACTGGTGTGTTACCCCCAGAATCTAATAATATTTCCGAGGACCATGACAATAGTGGTAAATCAAGTCCAACATCAGACGACATGGATATTGCGAGAGAAATTTACATGTCTAAAGGCATGTCGGTGCCACCATCGAAATACACATCCACTCGTAGTCTGAATACAATTTTAGAAGACGAACCTTTAGATGATAGTGAGATTGAAATTCCAAAGCCAAAACCAACGCCCAAAGTTGCCGAGCGTTTAGAGGAAAGTAACAATAGTGCTGCTTTTTTGTATGACACGTTTGAATGGGATGACTATATTGGTGATGAACTTGTTGGTCGTGTGGAAAACAGTGCTGTTTCGTCACGAAAGTCAATGGATTTTTCTGATTGGACAATGGATTCATCTAGTCAAGATAGCGATGTTCAAAATGATTCCGGTGCAATACATGACAAAAAGCTACAAAGTGTGGGAAATATTTCCCATAATTCATCAGATTCTGCTGCTGCCAAGGCTGGTGACAGTCCTGCTGCCGTGAGTCAGACCTCAACTAAAAGTCCAAAGACTCCTCTAGGTGCCTCTGCACAGTCTTATGTAAAACATATATTATCGAACTCAACTGCTAGTCGAGGAACTAAATCTTTCTACTCATTTTCACATGGAATTGACTTGGACGAAGAACCTATTTCCACAGCAACAAGTTATTCTACTAATTCTCACTATGATCTAATGGACGAGTGGGATATGTGAATTCCAATGATAAGAAAATGTATTTGACACTTACCTTTTTGTGCTTTCTTTGTGATACTTCATTTGTATTTATTTTTCTTTCATTTAAGATTTTAGTTCTGAAGATACTTATTTCTTGCTTTAAGTTAAATAATGCATCTTAATGCTTTATGGATTACTAATTTGTAAATATGTAATGCACAATGAATGTTTCTGCATTTTCTATTAAGTTCATGTATATGGGGTGAAAAGTTTCTATCCTTTTCAGTGCAATTTTTCTTAATATTATATTTTTTTCCAATTCTTATGCTATTTTCAGATGCTATTTCATAATTATTCTGTTTTATAATTTTCAGGGCTTCAAATTAGCACTTGTCCGAGGTCTGGGACTTTTAATTTTTCTATTCAGGACCTTCAAAATTCTATTTACAAAAGTCATGTACCTACATGCTTATACAGTAGCTCGTATTGAGGACTTTTTAATACCATTTAGTGGACTTTTCACCCGGAACTCCAAACTCTTAAAAGCCCTGGACCTTCTGCTTTCATATGTTAATTTGAACCCCATATATTTCTTGATATACATATAATGATGTACAAATGTAAATGTCGTGATGATTTTAAGAAAAAAAGACCATTGTAATAGAAATATAACTTCTGAATGTGCATGAGCTGTATGATCATGATGAATTATCAATTAGGGTAGTAGTTAGGTGAAAGAAACAAGTTTATTAAGATAAAAAAATAAATAATTTACAAAATGTATCAACAATCTGTGTTTGGACAATCAGTATCATTTGAGTATGGAGACATTAACTAATTAAATGATTATATAAACATGATAAATACTTATCATAATACATCTAATATACATATCAAAGAAAAGGCCAAAGATATAACATTGACTTTTTCAATTTAATTTTGTCTCTTGAGTTTTAATGTTAATGTACAAATGTAAGTGAATTTTGACATGTTAGAAATCCCTATGTACATTTTTTACATTGTATATAATTTACATACTCATCACATTAAGCCACTTATAATTGCATGACACAGTTTTATTCTGCTTAATTACACATGCAAATCAGTTGCACATCCATTTCCTTTCAAGAGAAAAGACAAGGTTCAAGAAGTGCCATTGTACTGGCTTAGCTCCTGCATCAGTTTTAAAGTACATGTATCAGGGTTCCCACACATCCTTGAAAGCTGGAAAAACCCTTGAATTTCATTTTTAAGTTCAAGGACCTGGAAATGGCCTTGAATTTCAAAAATTTCAAAACATATCCTTGAAAAAACCCTTGAATTTTATATTATGACACTTTGTCAGCTGTTTTGGGAATAAAAAGCTTCGATGAGCGCAGCATGATACGACCGCAACATGTTGAACCCTGTATGTTTTAGGCCCAATATGGAAAGTCAATAGCTCTGGACACATGCAGCTCATGGTGGACTGACAAGGGTTTTTGACACATGCAGCTTTTGGTGGACTTTCCACTCAAATTTTAAAAGAAATTATTTTTTTTTCCCAAAAGAAATCAAAATCAGACCACAAATAAATAACTTTCAATTTTTGCCTCTAATTACATAATAGGGGGAAAAGGGGGGATCTCAAAAAATAATTCTTAATTTTGTATCCACTATTTGACAAGAACAACCATGCAAAAAAAAATTTTCAAAATCGGACCACTAATAAAAAAGTTTTCGATTTTGGCCCCTTTTGGCCCTACATTACATAACAGGGAAAAAGGGGGGATGCGAAAGTACATCTAGTTCATTCTTTTATTGTATGCAACATTCTTCATAAATTTCATGGCAATAAGCCGACTATGACCAAAGTTATAGTGGAAACAAATAAAATATTTGAATTTTTTGCCCCTTTTGGGCCCCTAATTTCGAAACAAAAAAAGGGGGACCCCCAAAATCAATCCCATTCACCCTTTTATGATAAGGAACATTATTGCCAAAGAACAAAGCAATCAGATGACTAGAACTAAAGTTATTCTGGCAACGAACATAAAAGTAGCATTTTTGGCCCCTAATTTCAAAAACAAAAATGGTGGGACCTCCAAAATCAATCCCATCCATCCTTTAATGGTAAGGAATATCATAGTGAAATTTCATGGCATAAGGATAACTAGAACTAAAGTTATCGTGTATACACTAAAGTTAACAGACAAGGACAACGACATAGACAACACCAACGACAGCATCATACCATTATACATCCGCAAATTTTTTGTGGTCTTATAAAAATGGTAAAAAAAAATATCAGGATCTATCATTTTGACGACTTTTTTCATTGAAAATGACTAATATACCCTTGAAAAGTCCTGGAAAACCCTTGAAATTTTTGTCATGAAAAATGTGGGAACCCTGATGTATATATCTTCAATATATAACTGTATGATTCTTGAGATTACAATTCTGATCAAGTTAAACTGTCACTATTGTTGTACAATTGAACATATGCTATGTATTTTGTGTTGTTAAAACGGAGGAACTATTTCCTATAAGGTTGTATTTTTCTATGCTTTGTTTAATCACTGTATTATTTAACCAAAACTACATGTTTCAGAAATTTCAGAACAAGCATAATAAACCAAAACTTCATTAAGTTTGTAGCTCAAGGTTAATGGAACATCCTTTATTTTTTTTGTACTTAAATTTTTAGTAAGGAATCATAGTTCTTTTTAGAAAAGCACAAAGAGAATGGCTTAAAAAGGAAGGCTTGATTTGAGTACATGTGTTTTCTTGATCTGTTGAAAAGATACCAACTTGTTTATAGAGAAGTTGAGTAAACATACTTGATCAAAATTCAATTCCTTGTATTTACTTCAACCAAAATAAGGGAGTTCACAATTTACAACCATATACATGTAGGACAAATTTGATTTACAATTTATTGTTTCTGATAAAATCTGTTGAGTTATTTTGAAGGTCCACAATATTTTGTTTCATGAAAGGTTTAAAGAAATAGGCAGCATTTTTCCACTCCCATACCTGTACATACATGTAGCTCCCTGCTTCAATATGAAACTGAAAATAGAAAATGAAAGGCTACCTACTTTGGTGTGTGTATTTAGGTTTCCTTCCAATTTCCTATCCAGTAGATGAACTTAAGCTAAGATTATTAACTATCTATGTTGAGAGACATTTTTTTATGGCAGAATGGGGCTGGGTTGGCAGAATAAGGATTAACAAAATTAAACTGTTTTCTATTGATTTTTTTTAACATTACATGAAGCAGTTTACATGTATGTTTGAATGGTTGTAATTGAACTTGTAAAAACATGGTTCCAGGCTTTAAAAGGTTTAAGAATTAATTTAACATGGGTTTTACCACCAATACTGATAAACCAATGGGTTGTAATGGGTTTGCCAGTTTTCCAAGTTTTTGAAAAAAAAAATGTTTTGTTGAAAGGCCTTTGCATTTGTTATGTAATGTGTTTTTTTATACGACCGCAAATTTTTTGCAATCGTATAATGGTATGGCGATGTCGTCGTCGTTGTCGTCGTCTGGGGACATTTGGTTTCCATGCGATAACTTGAGTAAATATTGACCAATTGTTATGAAATTTTGATATGATGTTTCTAACCACTAGAAGAAGGTTCCTATTGTATTTGGGGTTGGTGGCCCCTACCGTTTTGGAAAAAGGGCCAAAAGGGGCTAAAACGGGTGTATTGACAAAACTGTTGTAGAATGTTTATTATTCATTTGATTTTCAAAATTCTTTTTCTATTGAATTCCTCATTAAATTCTGTCAACAAAATGTGTCAAAGGTTTTGATGTATATTGAACCGTTACATTGCTACATGGGGCCAAAGATAGGCCACACCCCAAAAATCAACTTTTTTATTTGTGGTCCCATTTTCAAAATCTTTTTTTCATTGGAATCCTTGTGAAAATCCCTGCCTGCATTTTTCAATCAGATTTGCAATATCTCTTACTGTTTTTGAGATATTAGGGGTCAAAGGGGCAAAAAACGCCATTTTTAAAAGTAGCTCAAGGCAAATGGTTTTACACAGGAAATTTAGCTGTAGTGGGCCAGCCAATTGATATGAAGTTTAAAAATGATGATTTTATCCACTGAAGGAAGCTTTTTTTGCATTTGGGGTTTGTGGTCCTAACCTTTTAAAAAAAGGGCCAAAAGATGGCTAAAACGGGCCAAAAATGTCAATTAATATAGAAATAAGATTTTTCCATTAAATGTTAATATAAATATATATGTGTTAAATGTGCATTTTAAAGTCCACCACGGGATGCATGTGTCAAAAATCTTTTTAAGTCCACCATGGGCTGCATGTGACAAAAGTAATAGACTATCCATATTGGGCCTCCAATGTACAGGGTTCAACTTGTTGCGGTCGTATCATGCTGCGCTCGGCGTAGCTTTTTATTTCAGTATGTTTAATGACCTAGTCTGCTATTGACCTACATTTGTTTTTTTGTTGTTTAAAAAATGCTTGAAGTTGTGCATACATGTATTTCAAAGAAGATAGGCTTGTTTTTACAGTTGCAAAAATTGCCAAAGAAAGGATTGAACATTTTCTGTTTATATATATTATTGCGACAATAAATAAAAGCAAGTTAAAGACCTATTTTAAAGATGTTTTAAGTGTTTTTTTTTTAATCTTCTTACTGCTTTCAAAATCTGATAAAAAATGAAGTTTGTATAACCCTTTAAAATTGTTTGTGTATAAAGAAGAACAGGTGTTCTAAAATTTACAATTACGTTTCAATCAAAACTTTAAAATGATCAAATTATACTGGGAAATACCCTAAAAGCAATTTGAATATTTAAATGATTTATAAGCAAAGTGATTTGGACATGATAATTTTATTGCCTTAGTGTGAATTTTTAATTTAAAATGATCATACAAATTTACTCAACATTGCATAACACTGAAAGGATATTGACTTTAAATTCTCAACTGCTCCTAACATAAAATGAAATACAAGAATTAAATGTCTAGATGTTACAATATGTTTTTGTAAACTTGTGTAATAAGATAAGGTAGATGGTTTTGTAAATTGAAGACCACACCTAATTATGTAAGGAGAAAAAAATACAAGTTTAGCAAAAAGGATTTTTTAGTGTTTTTTTAATCAGCCTGATTCCATACATAAAAAGTATTTTTTTCACCCTTTCAATTACATACTCCTTTTTAAAAAAAATCATACATTTATAGCTCCATTACTAGCCTAAAAGGGGACCTGGGCTTTTTATGCCATATCAAGTTCTTATTTTTGTTTTAAGATTCTCTTGAACTATCTCATAAGTTGTACAGGCCATCCCTTTTAAAATTCCATGTCAGTCTGACATCTACTTCCTGTTTTCTAAGCAGACTATTTTTAGGGTTAAAATTGAAAAACTACACATAAGATTTCTTGGCTTTTACTGAAGGGATTGATTTCAAATTTGTACACAGCTTTAGCATGCTATTAAGTTCACCATCCCAGGTTTATCAGGAACATCTATCTTCCGATTTTCCAAAGAGTTGAGTGGGGTATGCTAAGCATGATTTAGTGCCATCTGATGTTTTGAAATTAAGTCAGAATTAGGTTGTTATATAATGTACCAACATTTAAATCACTGACAATACTTACTTACTCAATAACTTACTGCCCTTAATAATGGGTGGCATCATGTAGGGTAGTAACAAAGATCCTCCATCAGTGGGGATCTTTAGCCAGTCTCTGTGGTCCCCCAATGTATAATTCAAGCCTCCCAATATTTGTCATTTTGTACAAACTCTGCATTACTCAAAGTATTGATTTGTGTGTTGGAATGATGTGTTTTTAATTATTTGTAAACTATGTGCTATTCTTCACAATTTTGTATTTTTGTTGTATTTACACAATTATGTTTTGTGGTGCAAAGATTTTTGATTGTTTTTGTCATGCCTATTAATGCTCAATTCATTCATATTTTAAAAAATATATATAAGATTAGATATATTTATCATTTATTTAAATCATATTTATGTCATTAAATCATTATGAAAAAATAATTAACATATTTACTAACATTTATATATAATTTATTTATATGGTGCAATCATGAAAACAATAGTCATTTGCATATTAAACTATTATAAAATTTTTGTCATCATTATTTTCAGAATAAATTTATTTACTTGTAAATTTTGATTTTATTCAGTTAAAAAGTCAAACAATTTATGAAAGGTGCATTTTAACCCCAAAAATGCAGGCCTAAGTCTGTGAGCTAATGCTCACTTGTGATACCCATTTTCCTAAGCCTAAGCTAAAGCCTTTTTCGACGATGTTTCTTTTCCCAATAATTTTAAAATTCAGAATCTTGCAATTAAAAAAACACAAAAAAGTGTTGAAATCGGATCACAAATAGTGAAGTAGTGTGGTAGTTTCAATATGTAAGACCTGCTTCAGAAAATTCTCATTTTCACCTTTTCCTTTTTTCTCTAGTCAAAACTTTCAATATTTGAGATGCATTTTGGATCAAAACAGGTTTTTCTTACTGAATTGATTGTTTAATCATTCTTTTGGTGACTTTGACCAATTTTACACCAAAACTTCTATATCCATGGAAACATGATCTGTTGTGAGTAAAAACAGTAAGTAGATTTCAACCTCAACAACAAGAAAATCTAGGCCTTTTTGTCTACCATGACCTCTAGATAAAAGTTTCTGTGCTTAATGGTGTACTAAATGGATTGGTTTCAGTATTTTTATACCTCACACAATGAAGTTGATCCGTCTGGGATCAAAGTTTGTAAATTCAACTCCTCTTAAACAACTAAACAGAATTTAATGAAACTTGTTATGCAAGAAGTACACAATATGTTGTTGTGCATGTTACCAGGAATTTATGATCCGCAAATTTTTGTGGGAGTTATGGCCCCTGGACTTAGAAAAGTTGCAGAAAATCCTGATTTTAGTTTGTGAACGCAACTCTTCCTAAACTACTGAACAGAAATTAATCAAACTTGGTATCCAAGAAGTACACCATTTGTAGTTGTGCATGTTACCTGGAATTTTTGTTCCGCAAATTTTTGTGGGAGTTATGGCCCTTTGGACCTAAAAAAATCCTGATGTTAGTTTGTGAAGGCAAGTTCTCTTAAACTGTTGAACAGAATTTAATTAAACTTGGTATGCAAGACATATACTATTTAATGAAACTTAATTGGTATGGAAGAAGTATAACATATGTAACTGTGTATGTTATCACAATTTTTTAATTCACAAAAGTTTACGAGTTATAGTCCAATAGCAGAACGCGTGGGGTATGTGAGCGTGCTCACTAAGGTTCTTTCATTAACTTATAGTATATAAAATGAGGCTTTTAGAAGATATCATTACTATGTGCATATACATTGAATAAGGTTAATATTTGGCAAGGAGAAGGTAAACAAGCTACAAGTTTGAAATTCCTATACAGCTTTATGGTGCTAAAGTACCAGTAGTATTAAAAATATCAGCTTATTGTATCATGTTTTTGCTGATCAAACTGACAGAGCTTATGACAACAACCTGGGGCATTCGAGTGTCAAAAGTCCGAGAGAGCAACAACAAAACCAGTTAACATGAACTTGAACCACACGAAGAAATACAAAAGCTAAGAAAAAAAAAACGAACAGAAACCAACAACGTGAACTCAAGTCGTAACAAGAGTAAACTCATGTGCTCTGGAAGAGTTAGCAGTTCCTGCTTGCTATTGCACACAGTTGCGCTGCCTATTATCA